>NIPQ01105303.1:0-40760 GCA_002806875.1 Lepidotrigona ventralis hoosana | reverse complement strand
ACACACACACACACACACACACACACAATGTCCAACATGTATGTACATGTATGTAAATTCGATCATATCGTGGAATTTTTATTTTCGATTGCACACAGTTACTGATTCATTTACTGTCGAGCCACGGTCTTAAATTCATTTTTCTTACATTATAAACTATAAAGGAATGCTGTAGTAAACCGGAGAAATGAGAAAATCACAAAAACGAAACATATCGTGATTTGTTTCGAGATTTGTTGAATCAGATAGATATGAAAATATTTTAGAACAAATGCAACTAAAGAAACAAACACGTTTAATAAGCAATCATTATTCGTTCGAAATATCAAAATCACGTATTCTTAGTTGCAACAAATTAAAACACAGTTGCATATGACGTTAAGATCAAGGTCAATTAATATTTACTCAACTGTAGATTATCGTATATTGTTAAAACATTCTAAAGTATAAAATACGCACGATATAAAATAATATAAAAAATATTCAAAGCAAAGCTGCAAATATTTGGTACGAAGAAAAATCATCACTTATTGCGCTCTATTTATTCAATTACATTCTGAAAAATACGAATTTGCATAAAAATCTTCAGTCTCTTTAAGACTGAGGTGGCAAATTCAAAAAAGTCTATCAAGAAAGTAATGAGAGACTAGTACGACATACTTTTTTATACGTAACTTTTATATATAACTATGTTCGTTAATATTAAAAGTAATTTTTAGAAATAATTTTGTTGGAAAACGGCACAATATATTGCTCTTATTCTGGATAATATTGCTGAAATTTTTTAGTTGGAAACGCTTTTAGCTAGAATATTATGACGATAATTGTAAACATATTCGCATATATTAATCTTTAAAGTCAAATTCGATTTACGAGAATAAAAAAGAGTCACACGAACTCTGAGATTTGGCGAGTATGGAGACCACGGAATCACGGAAATACTTTATTTGAATAAAAGTAGAACTTAGCTATGAAATTGCAGTGTGAAATATTGTCACAATATACCGTTCAAAAATTCGTAATGTCTGCTCGATTCTTTAATTTCAAAACATTATCGTTCTTTTTAATAATCAGGAGAATGTACTACGTAACACAGCTTATATATATGTGTGTATATAGATATAGATATAGATATAGATATTTGGCAAACTATTATCACACTTGAAATGAAAGATTTTGTTAGAGAATTTGGCAGTACTTTCTAAGATTTTTGACGTACAGAAATAGTAATCCTTTATAGTATAATAATTAATAGTAATCATTTATAATATAATAATTAATTAATTGGCACAATTATGTCCATGTTCGATGCCAAATCTTCTGAGTTACATAGAATTATTAGTGAAATTGCTAATGGAATCGACATTCTTTTTTTATTAAATCTGATTTATATTTTTTCACATCAGATATGTGCTCTTTAAATTTCACGTGCTTAGCTTTAAATTAAGATTTGTCGACACAGATATGATTGCCGGAATACACAATAGAGAAAATAAATAATCACACTTGATAGACTTTTTCTTCGAATCGCAGCTGCAGTAAAAAAGAATTGCACTTGTTACATAGCGAAATAAGCTCTTGACAATAAGTCATATGTATAACTTTTTATAAGTATCCCACTTATCTTGTACTATTTTATAACGATATACCCAAACTTGATTTTGTTGTAAAAATAAATATTACTTAAGTTTCCTAAAATTATCAATCTTGATCTTATCGTAAAAATAAATATTATTAAAGTTATCTGCATTACTATTGCTGCATTACAATCCTGAATTTACTGTCAGAAAAAAAATGTTCTTTCTATGCATCTTTTATAATTGTATGTTTTAATACTGAATAATCTTGGAACGTGAAGTGTTATCTGCGTTAATTTAGAGAACTTTTGCCCGATAATAAATGAAATTCAATAGGAAATACTATTGATTTCACATCTGTTCGTTTTTGTCTCCTGTAATCGCTGTGTGTTTAGCTGCCACTCCAAACTTTGCTTGATTTGACAAACCACGGTTTATCACTAGGACATGTCTTGAAGAAAATTCCCATCATTCTCAATTCGTCGAGTAAGACATAAGCACAAACAGCTCCTGTTCCCTGTTGCATCATTCTGTAAGTTTGTGAACTTTTCACAACCACTGCTTTCTTGAACTGTTACATTTCATACTGCTTATAAACCTGCATAGAAACTTCTGAAATATTCGCATATGGTAATTGCTCGCTGCACGCTGACAATCTGAAATTATTTT
This sequence comes from Lepidotrigona ventralis hoosana, assembly GCA_002806875.1. NCBI lineage: Eukaryota > Metazoa > Arthropoda > Insecta > Hymenoptera > Apidae > Lepidotrigona > Lepidotrigona ventralis. The sequence continues at coordinate 38,514 of NIPQ01105303.1, read as the reverse complement.
AATGAGTAGAATGCATTACACCATGCAAGTGTATTATGCAAGCAAATTTTTCTTAAATATTTTTCAGATATAGCTACAATGTTACCCACTTTATTTGTAAACACAAACCTATGTTGTTTCCTTGCATCGAATATTCTCCTTTTTTTTGTCTATTCTCCTTTTTTCTACCGTACGCGAGACGTAATTATGGATTTATCACTATCTTCTTCCGAGCAATTAGCGTTGCTAAGAAAGTCTTCAGCTTTCTTGTGAGAAGTTACAAAACATTTTTAATGATAAAAGAAATTGTTTTTACTGTGTTCTTAAAACACGGGAATTGTAATTCTCACATGTTCTGAATATATAATATAATTAGTATGTTTTAATTCATATTTATATGTGATTATATAATATAAATTTTTGCCTGTTTGCAAATTGATAAACTCTATTGTTCGTTTGTACTTTAGTAGATCTGGATGAGTGAAATTGTAGAAAAAGTTCTTCTGCCAACTGAAAATGTTAATTGAGCAGCATTGCAGCAATAAATAATCAAACTATTTAATTCCGTACGTAAATTGTATGCCTCAATGAGATTGTAAGTTAGTGGAATAATTATTAATACTTATAATGTTATTTACGTTATCAACGCACGAAATATGAACAAACAATTTCATTATTTCCATATATCTATTGTCATAGAGACATGAGAAGTTTCATACCTTAACGAGATATATATAGAATCTCGTGTCAAAGAATCAATATATCTGAATGCCATGTTATACATTTCAATCCTATAAATAATAATTCTTTAACTTACAATTATACCCTGGGTGAATTTCATTATCTACTGTTGATAGTATTCGTGATATTTACTTGCATCGTCTATAACAATCTATTAACTTACAACTTATATTCCTGATATCTATTTCTCGCCAAATCTCTTTCTTAACACTCATGTTCGAATCATTACATCAAAATTTCTTAAAATATCATTTTAAAAACATCTAAATTATCGTGCAACTTATTTTTCTATTCTCAACTGAAATTTCATTGATTATTCTCCATATTATAAAAAATTCAATATGACAGAAAACAATCGATATATGTAAATATTTCCTACTGCTACTTATCCTTAGATCTTTTCAGTGAAAGAAAGGCGCATGACATTTGACTTTCTTCGTTCAGACACATTGTACTCTTCAGGAATAATGCAATTCACCTTTGACCATCAATATAAATTGCAAAAATCTGTTAATCTTCTAACTTTTTTAACCTATTGCGGAAGATCTATTCTTAAAAATTTGTGCCAATTTTTATGCGATTTTGTATTTCTGAGAATAAGATATCAAAAAAAAAGAAAAAAAATGTTTTATGCATTAAATGTCATAAAATGTATTAAACTTTGGATATTTATATATTTTGTCATATTATGTACATTCTGTGCAATTTTATCTTTTGAATGAATGCATAAAAATTCGCAATCTGCTAATTGCTAAGTACTTTCTGTAGTGTACTTGTATTTCGTAATTTCCAAGTACTTTGCATTTTGTACTAAAGGATATTCAGTACTGAATATTAATATAAAAGAAATTAATATAAGAATAAAAATAAAATGTCTCGAATGGTGTTTGTCTTATCGATACAGATATCGAGCTATGGATTCAGTTTCATTACTTGACACACGTAGACACACGTCGTACAGCTATAAAAAGAAGAAAAATCGAAACCGATATAAGCTACAATTATATTTCCTCATAATTAGATCGGGATTATTGCTTATAACTGTTTCAAGAATCGAAACCAACATCTTTTAATTATTCTCGATCTCCTTTCATCAAGACTTTCAAGATAATCGAAATTTATGAGAGCTTTCAAAAATTTATGCTTCGAATTTTTCGCTGCATATTCAAATTCGAAGGATTAAAGTATTCTAGATTTCATCACTATGTGCATCGCTATCATACGCTATGTAAAAGTTTATATATTTAAAAAAATTAAAAATTGTTTATTGCTATTACAGTCTTTATCAATTCCTGCGATCTACATTATTTATATAAATTAACTAATTTTGAACAAAAATCATTACTTCATTTCACTTTCAATGCGCAATAAACACATGTGTCTTTGAATATTTTATTTTTGTACTCACTGAGGCTTGAAGACGCTCGATAACAGAATTTGATATCGACAACATAGTATTCGAGCATTTAGTTACTTTCGACGAATAAATTCATAAGCAAGTAATCGCTTGAACTAGAATTCGATGAGATGAAGACGAAAATTTGTTCTTTTGAGCAGTAATTAATTCTTTGTACAATTACATCGACAATCGACTATTGAATATAATCGTCAGATTTCGAAATTTGGAAAATACAAGAATCATCAAGAATGCATGTAAATTGCAAAAATTGGTGAAACATTTGAAATAAAGTGCTCGTTGTAACATTGAAATAAAGTGCTCGTTGTAACATTTAGTAGTTAGTAAAACAAAGTTTTGGTTTATATTCTACTTCTTTAATTGTGTCTACAGAAACGTGAATGTGCATAAACATTCGCAGTCACTGTAATCGTTAATCCGTAATTTCTAAATCATTCGATAATTAATTTACACTTTATTAGAATATAGAACAATAATTATATTATTACTAATAAATGACACAACAGCAACATGTTTACAGCCATGAATCATTTTTGAGCAAAAATATTTTAATTTATCTGAACTTTCGTCAGAGAGATAGATCATTTTTAACTAATAGACTTTTTTAACCCTCATTCTCATCCTCAATATATTTCTTCTGTAACAGAACTAATAGCAAAACATTTCTTTTTATATTAAAGGTAAACTTTAATCTTACTTTAATCTTTTCAATGATTAAATGAATCTAGAAAGAATACTGAACATTGATTATTGATTAAATATTAAAATCAAGAATGAAAGTGAAACGTAATCAGTAAGATGTAATATAAAAAAAAAGGTAAAGTATCCGAAAACTTTATCAATATTAATAAAAAAATTATTTGTTTCTGTTACAGAAAAATTTCATCCAAATTGAAACTTTTCTTTATCTGTTTTCATTGGACTTTATAGTAACGTCCTTTAAACAAATTTTAAATAGAATCTATTAAAAAGTATTAAGAAAGTAGTATATTTTACAGACAAATATTTGATCGATTTCCTATATGTAGAAATATACAATTTGTACATTTGTATATAATGATCGAGTAACTATATCTCAACGTAAAAAAATCATAGACTTGAATGTTTGCTTGATTTTTGAAGTCACAAGGATTCTTGGAGCTCTAAAAGTTGTAAGATAAATTAATGAAAAACTAAAAAAAAATATAGAAAATAAGCAAAATTACTTTCTAATATGATAATATTGAATTGTGTATTATATGCAACATAACCACACATGTAATTAGTTACTGTATATATTATATATTTTCTAAATATTATACAAATGTGTCGTCATTTATTTGCAACATAACCAGACGTATAAATGGTTAAAATGTTACTATATATATTATATATATTCTAACATTATATTAATGTGTTATTATTTATTTGCATTACGTAAAATGTGTTTAAATAAAATTAGTGTTCGTTTATAACATTTCTCGTGTACGAAGAAATATTTCAATAAAAATTAATTCAAGTACAGGATAAACAGTAAATTTCGTTTGATTACCAAATAATAAAATAATATAAAGAAAGATCGTTCTGGTGTTTTAATAAATAAACGAAATACGTCATTGGAATATTGTCCAAGCCTATGAGTTAAAATTTTGAATTCCTTTTAATATATTAAATGTACTACCTATTTGTTTACTCTGTGTGTGTGTGTGTGTGTGTGTGTGTGTGTGTGTGTGTAATTATATCCTCTACTATAACCTCTGTTTATGTAAATCTACAATCTCTACTGTCTATACTTTCGGTATGGTGTGACTCTACATTTACATGCTATAGCACTATTTTCGTACTGAAATAACTGAACTATGTTAAAAACGTGACTTTGTTAGATATATTACAAAATATTTCAGTTTCATCGTACAATACGTTACTGAATTTGTGTTACATTCAAATAATATAATGTAAACTAATTCATAATAATAATAATGATAATAATATTATATAATTACATTATAATATTATATTATATAAAGTATTACATTATATAATACATTATATAATATAGTATAATGATATAAACCAATATTTCAATTCTTAAGTCCATTTAATTAGGTAATTTAAAATTTCCAAGAGTATCTTCGGTTCAGAGAAATACAATACAAACCAAATTTCTCTTAAAACAAAATAATTACTAGGACAAGAATAGTGTTCAGAATTCTACATGAAGTAATATTGAGATATTGAGATACAACAATGTGACAACCGCAGCAAGGTTAAATAAGACAACAATTCTTAAATTACAGACGTATATAAATTACTTACTTTCGATACGTCAGTGACCGGTATTTCTCAACTTGTTGACTTGTGTTCGTTCGAGTTTATACAACTTATAATAATAATAAAAGCTAATATTAAATATCTGTTGAGACGTTATTGTCAAAGTTCATTAAAATTAAAACCTTCTACATATGTATTAAATTGATTATTTTATTTATTACCTTTGGCACAATTTTTTCACTTTTTAAGATTTCGTCATAATAATTGAATAGTGTAGCAGTGGCATTCACCATATTCTTCGTCGATTGTCGACATGTCGAATGATAATCATTTTCTTTGCAAAATGTGAAATTTTATCAAATACCAAATACAGATTTTTTTGAAAGATCTTGTTAATATTGTTGAATGACTAACCAGACCTGACTGACAATATTAGTTCACAGTCAGTGTTAACATTGACAATGAGTCAGTAAGAGTGCTCCGAAGGTGCCCTATTTAACACTTACAGAACAAACTTCAGAAATTGATCCTCAACGTTTGTCTTCCTGTTCTTTCAATTTATTATGGACAAAAATATAAAAAGACATGCTGAGAAGAGAAAACACTCTTTTTCTATCTTGTATGTATCATCATGTCTGACCACGGTTGCAAAGCAGAATAAATTCTCACAGAATTATATAGGTATCGTTCCATTACGCGAAATCCAACAATATTTACGAGATGTTTCAGGATCTATTGCGGTATAAAATACAATTCAAATGAATCTCTTTAATGTAACATTGATAAAAAAGTATAGTTAATATTTTAAGTAGTTCGTAATTTGGTAGTTGCTTGTTCTGCGTGGAAATTTTGAAATGATTCAAATATGTGTTTCTAATCGCATCGAAGAATTATAAAGATATTATATAATTTATAAAGATATTATGAAGCATTTCTTTGATTTTTATTAGAAATAAATGTGAAACTTGAAGTTGTTAATAACAGAAAATTAATGGTACCTATCTAATTATAGGAACGTAACAAAACTTTTAATGGAATTGCACCAAGTGTCCAATAATTTATGCATGGAAGTGTAGATATACCTGCGGTTGTCAACGATCTAGCTTTCGATGTCAACATCGTCATTCTTTAAATCATTGAATTGATAAGTTCAACATTAAATAATGATGGTTACATATCATTAAATATCAATTAATTAAATAATGATCATTTAAATACATAAATAAAGAAAGAATTTAAAAGAAATGGTCGTTACTGGAAATGAAATTTCAATCCAAAAAATTGTCCGGCATTGAATTCGGGAATGAAAATAGAAAATAAAACATGGAGAATCATGACGAAAAGATACGAGTAATTATCGTCATCTCTAAAATTTGTATAACTTACTTATAAAATTCATTTCCATGCATTTCTTTGTGACAAATACATAAATGTTATATTCTGCAATTGAATTAATGCATAAATTTTTTGAAACTGTGACGTAGATATCTCTTTCAGTTACAGAGTTCACGGTCATTTTGTCGGCGCCATGGTCATCACTGTCCTCCATGCTTACAACTGCGCACAATCGCCAAGCAGGCAGTCGACTATGATTGTCTCTAGCCTTTTAGATCGATAAGCCTATAGAAACACGCATTGATTAATAGTTACACTATTGTCATTGACTAAAGATGAGGTATGTGAGTAGATATTGCCACAGACGTGGTATGTGCTACACACACACACATACACCTTGTCTGTGCAATAGGCAATGATTGGATGCAATGTTTATTCATACATGTATCTCGTCTGTGATCTAACCTAAACTTAAAATGGTGAAATGATGTAGAACGGCATAAATTTGGAACATAAAGGTTCACATTGTGTACTATAAATTATTCACTGCTAATCGTCCGTTTCGAAATTTCGAAGTCAAATTTACTTTCGTAAACTATACCATACGCATATTTTTTCTTTTTGTTTATAGTACGATGTTATTTTTTAAAATGAATTCACTGAGTTGCATTTTCAACGATCAAAATCATTTATTGTTATAAATTATTAACAAAAGTAATAAAAATTATAATGTCTTAATGATATATATGATAGTATTAAGATTTTAAAACATTGCTCATTCATACTTCCTTTTATTTCGATTGCCACTGAACTTGTAGATTTGACCATTCTTTCACTGATTTCGACGATCCTTAAATATCGTTTAGAAATCGATACTCCGAGCGACCCTTTCCTCAGTAAACAACATATCCAACATATCCAACATATCCATTAGAGGAAGAAACTTCAAGTTCAAAGTACCACCTTCTGGTTCTACATGAATGGATAATTACATTTCACTAGATGTTATTACAAAATACATAGTTTTTAAACATTTGGTTTTAATATACAGTATATTTTACAACATTTTCTATGTTCTATGCGTTTTATAAATGATTTTGTGTGTTTCATTGAGTCTTGATTTGATTTGGCTTTTCTGCTCTATTTGGACGCGTTTGTTGGACAGATAAGACTGTTTGAAAAAATTGAGGAGTGAAATAAGGTAGCTGAGATACATCAGTGCATAAAGTTTGAAGTTTGAAGTTTTAATGTTGCGTTGAATGTACATAATAATGTGCTGAAATAGTTATTACTATACCTTAAAACATTTGTACTCTCTGCAGCACAGTCAGCATCTTGGAGACCCATTTTGGTATACTGAATCGCATTGCTTTTAAAGCGTAATAAGAATACATGCAGGACTGTATAAAAGCGTTTATTAAGCTAAACCAGTTGCTGAATCCTGTGGTTTCCACAAACGAGAGCCATGTATAAAGGAAAACTGTCGTGTGATGGTACCAGTGTAGAAATATCAATGATTGTTTTCGCAATATGATGAAAGCGTGTCCATAACCAAAACTGCTTACAGGACTGTAAGATATCTGTAAAAAATATGATTACTTGTATTATAAATTAATTTTTTGAAATATTATAATTTATATATGTTATGGTGTACTTGGTGTGTAAGCTAATACAGATTTGTCTTCTAATACTGCTTGCTTCTAAGCAGAATATGTAGAAGAAATTCTTGTCTTTCCAATGGTGATTATCGCGTGAAAAATTGCTTAATCCATTGTTTCAACATGATCTATCGATTGTACGAATGTACAACAAAACCTTGTGTTGTTAGATTAGTTATTATATATTGTATTTCATAATATACAAGGTTTCGCCAGTTGTGTCATTTCTGGAGCAAGCACAATTAGTACGCGTATTTATATGTTCGTGAATATGACTAAAAATGTTTAAGTTAAATGAATGAATAAAGATTCATTTCATTGACGAAATGATATATTAATAAAATATTTTGGATATTACGTATTATTTATATTTATTATTGCTTTCGATACAAGTAAGTTGTATGTCATCTTTTAAATTCTTCTGTTATATAAAATTGTACGTATAAATGTAATTTATATGTTTTGAAACACCTTGTATATACAAACACACAATATTTATTACATTACTTCAAAGTGACGTAATAAATTTCAAAGTAGGGCAAGTTTATAGATACAGTTTGCAATAAATTTAGAGATGGTTTGCAAATAAATTTGTGTAAGTTTAAATAAATGTAAAACGATCAGTAAATGTTTCATAATTAATACTATAAAGTAGTATTAGAAATTTCATCTTCATTCGTACAACACTTTCATTCGTTTGAATATCAAATACAAATTGGATAATACTCTAGACGAATATAAGATGATTTCAAAAGAGTAAGATATAAAAGTAAAATTATCTAGGTACACAAACTATAATAATATCCATGATGGGTTAATACGTGATACAATCCCGGTAATATACTACTAAAATAAAAAATTGATATTAGCGCAAGCAGTATGCTCCATAGTGCAGGCAACCTTCTCGGTTCGAATTTCGGTCTGATCGACATGTAACGACGTCCTCGAATAATTAGCAGAATCGAAATGGTGCAATAGTAGAAACAGTTTGGAATATGATCTTTCATCCACGCTTGAGTCTCTGAGTAAACGAACTTTTTTTCAAAACTCAGCACATAAGAGTAATTAGGCAATATGACTTGCATACGGTTCATTGGATGCAGTTGGACTTTCATGCTGTTGGAATATCTTTTATTTCCTCACTGATTGTAGAAAGATTAGAAAAAACTCACTGCTGCCTGTCTAATGGTAAGAACTGAATAAAAAATAATTACTGAATATTCCTTTGATTATATTTTAGTACGAACACGAAAAATGTTTAGATTTGAGAATTTGTATTTACTTTGAAGATTGTCACATTGTTTTTAATTGCCACAAGTTTTATAAAGAAAGCTTTTCTACACAACATCTGAAATAATAAGAAAGAAAAAGAATAGGTTAATTATTAAACTTCATACAATTTTCACTTATAATTAGATTAATGTATACGTCGTACATCGTATTAGTATCATAATTTCTATATTTTCTGAATATTTCTTGCATACTATTTGCATAATTCTTGCAAACAGTATAATTTCATAATTTGATCTATAAATTTTTACTCTTACTATACTGTATAAAAATATGCAGATATTTGACACAACAAAAGAAAAATTGTGGCAAAGCATTATTATTAAAATTTATACGGTTCTCATTCATGATTAAACACTAAAACACTAGCTTTTGCTTGCTGCAGTGCTAAACGATTTTTATCTGTCGACTCTTCTGCTTACATATTCTCCTTTCCTATTCGTACTTTGACTTCTTGAACAACTCGTGCATAATTAATTTCTAACAACGTATCAGTCACAGTTCACAATCCACAAAAAATTCTCTCTTTTTCCGTCGATATTTACTTCCATCGCATAAATAAATACTAAGCGAAAAAAAGAAAAAAGAGGCAAAAGTAAGAAAAATGTCGATAGATATTTATTAGGATAATGTCTTCTATGTCATTCTTATTCTATATTTTTTAATCGAGTTTAATCAACTTTATTACTATTCAATTATTAATTTTACTTTTGAAATATTATTTTATAATTGAAACATAATTGTAAAAAGTTTAGTAAAAAACAAAAATTTGATTTTATAGCAGACTGCGGGTTGCATATCACTTGCGTAGCTTTAAGCTGTAGCTTTTATTTTCAATGAAATTTAAAATGTGGATCGTTTTTTAAAATTGTTATTGCCTTTGATTCTATTAGTAGCTATTAAAACTAAATTTGGCAAGCAAGAACTCTTGAAATATTATTTCCAACATGTTTTTTTTTTTCTAGTTATATTTTCTTCTGAAATAAACGCTGATCAATAATTATCAATAATCCTATACGTCTTTCGTCGTCCAGTTATTGTATGAGGTTTTCTTTTCTTCGAAATATGTACTCATTTTTCTGCATTTATAGGAAAATAGAAGATAGAAAATTGCGCAGAATGCACGTGGCGTGAAGAAAATATATAGAATACTCAATGCCCTTATTTCTCGAAAATATGAATTTTCAGTCAAAATACGAATCCGTAGTTCAGTGGAATACTTCTATGACCAAAAATCTTTGTGAATACCACACGAGCAGTTAATCAGTTTGTGAATTCAAATCTGATTTTATAAATGATAATTCAAGGCAAATATAAATGTAGAAAACACTAGAACTGAATAGTTTGCGTTAATAATTCTGTTAATAACAATTTACATTTTACGTTTATTTCGCCAAGGGGAATTCTGGATCTCAATTCTAATGTCGATATATCTGGAAAAGAATCGTGGATAATTTTTTTATTAAAAGATGAGACGCTTCCTCATCTTCATGTTTCTTCAAGTTACAGTTCAGTTTATACGAGATACCAATCCAATTAACAGGTTCACTCGAGACACCAATAAACTTTGCTTTTCAGTGTCGGAAGGAATAATATCCAGAATCAAATCGATATCACTAGATTCTTCTTCCTCTTCTTCCTCTTGTACATGCAACTCAGCCAGTAGTGCGAAGAATATAAGAATATAAGCAGCTATATGTGTCTATCCTTGGAATAGTGGCGTGTAGAATGATATCCCACTTCAGACAGTATTTTAATGACTATGAAACAACAAATACGAATTAAGGAAATGAACATTTCCGCAAAATATAAATCCAATTGAATTCCATTAACTGTTGGGAAAGTGCAAACAGTATTTATTATCTGACTGTTTGGATGTCTATGCATTTATATATTTTTAGGAACATAATTAAGAAAATTGGATTTCATATAGACATTTCACATAGAAATTATTATAAATAAATATAATAATTATAAATAATTATAACTACGCTGTCAATATCTTTCAATGTTCGAATAAAATAGTTTTGATGGATATTAAATGATGGGATTAGATGTATATTAAATTGTAGAATAACTTTTATCAAATGTGATCCTCTACACTACTGATTCTTCAGTGTTTCAAGTGACGCCAACGTTGAAACACGTGTTTTAAAATGTCGAACCCAGAATCGAATTCCAGCTTCAATATTACTATTATTAATACTACTTACAGAAAATAGAAAGAAATTAAATAAATAAAAGATAGTTAAATCCAGAGAAATAGATTTTCCAATTCCGCGTTGTTAAAAAAGCTAAGGACAAATAAACCTTGTGAAATTATCTGCGTATGGATGACTCTGCTTTTTACTATCTTATTGAATAAAATTAAACCAAGGATTGAAAAGAAAAAACAAAATACAGTCATGAGAGACGTAGTTAATGCAAAGGAAAGACTATCTGTAACGGTACAGTTTTTAGCAAATGGAAAGAATTACGAAGATTAATTTGTTAATTAGTTATGCATCTTAAACCAAATGCGATTTTTTCCCTATAATATCAAATCTGATCTTCTTTCTCTTATATTATTCCATTAATACTCGTGTAATTTATAAATATTTGTAAACTCCTCCCAAAATTCTCATTCTGTTTCCATTCTGTACGTTTGTTTTGATTGAGTCTAAATCATCAATTGAATCAAGACTCTGATTCTTGCATCGGGGCCACTTGAAACCGAGAAGGCGACATTTCGTTTTTTGCCGTCCTTTCAAAAAATTGGTGACTTGCTGCAGCCAATCGAATTCGATCTTTTTTCCAAATATAAATAATAAGCATAAAATTTTCTCGTAATTTCAAAATTAAAAGTTTCATCTACATATGATTGCTCGAAATGAAATTAGTTCGAAAGTATAGACTATGAAACAAACAAACAATTTGTAGAATTTATTTAATAAATTCGTTTATAAAATTAATGGAACAGCGATTAAACAAACATGAAATATACCATATTATACATCATTGATATACGACCGTCGTAGCGACGAGGAATTGAAGCTGACTTGTGGGTCAGCGGCCGTGAACGATAACAATAAATGCGTACTGCACGACAGCCAAGATACCGGACGTTAAGGCTCCACACACGTTGAAACAGGTGACGACTTCTACGTTTCATGAAGCACGCTGCAGTGTACGTAACTTGGAACACGGTGAATTGGCATTAGAAGCAAGACTCTTAGCATTAGTTAAACAAAGGAAATCCGTTTCGTATTTCGCTATCCCCGTCGCTACGGTTGTCATGACGCACAACGAGCCAAAGAATTTTCGCGACATGTTTGAACAACTCTCGACTCGTGAAAGATATCTCAATTAAATTTTGTCATAAATATTTATAACAGATATTCCATGATATACAATAGAATATATGTCATGTTTGTTTAATCGCTGTTCCATTGATTTTATAAATTAATTTAATAAATAATTTCGATTTAATTTAATAAATAATTTCGACAGATTGTTTGTTTTATAGTCTATACTTTCGAACTAGTTTCATTTTGAACAATCACACGTAGATGAAACTTTTCATACTGAAATTATGAGCAAAATCGAATAATATCGAATATACACGAATCATGCTTATAATTTATAAATTTATAAAGCGAAAGCATAGTAGTGCTGTATATAAAAAATAATAAAATTAAAATCAATATGTTTAGTATATTTTATTATTCTATTCTAACATAACAGTTTATTTTATATTAAACGTAAGGGAATAAAGCGATAAAGCTTACGTTTCTGTTGTTCTTCTTTTATGTATACAAACTTCTTCTACATCTAATTTTTTATTTTTTTTATTTGTTGCTGACGGCGAGAGAACAACCTCGCCTTCAAATGGTCTTGATGCAAAGACCAGAGTCACGATACTTTCAGTCGATGAGCAAGATTTCGAGTGAGACTCAATACATATTTCAACGAAATGGAAATAGATGAAAAGTTTAGAAATTTATAAATCCATTATGTGCAATTTTGATGATGTTAATATGTTTGTCATCTATTGCTCCACAGCATGTATCAAATATTCCATCGTTGTTTAAATTCAACGGCAACACTCTGTTCTTCATTCTTGGGAAACTAAAAGAATAATACAATACTCAAAATAAAAAAAATAAACTAAATACTTTTCTTTAATATGTATGTGAATCTTTTGTTTTAGAAAGTACAAGATTTTACGGGAAATAGGGAAAATACAGAATCAGTTTTAGAAAACTCAATTATAAATAGTAATGCAGAGAAGAAATGTTATTTGTCTACAGCTCAAAATGTTCTTGTCTGAGATGTTCAGAATTTTTAAAGACGTTTATAAGATGTACAAGTACGTGGATTTACGTGGATTTTAAATCATCTTCGTACGACCTTTTCGAATTTTATAACATCTGGATAACAACATTATAATTTTTAGTACACTATCTTTATCAAATTACTTGTGGCTGTGTTCATCAACCAGTATTAAGAAATGTCTTTTCTTCGAATGCTATATTAATAATAATGTCTTTTCATAATTTTTGGGTGGTCTCTCTACAAAATGAACGAACATTTCTGGATTGATATGAATATCTGTTCAATTCAACAACAATAATAAGAGCATAATAAGAACAATCATTCTATGACAAATTGGAGAAACAAATTATATCGGTGACTCATTATTTTCTCTATAATATAAATAAAATTTGATCTAGCATTCTACGAAAATTAGTATATGAATTGCAGATTTTTATTCAAATACATGCTTTTAAAATATATCCCAACGAAAATAAAATTACGGTGAAAAGTTGTTTCATTCAATAAATTTAATAATAGCATTGCACTTTGCATATTTTTTAATATTTTTTCATACTATGTGCATTCTGTGCAATTTTACATACATAATTTCCTATGAAATGGAAATCTAAATGAAGGTCTAGTCGTATATAGGTAGCTAAAACAGCATTATTATGACATGCAAGAGCTCCCATTACAGCTTTATCCTATTTAACTTCTTCTATTTGTAACTTCTTCTAATGTATATGAGACTTTAATCTGTCTATAGAATCCATATAGCTATTTATTCATTATTACTCTTTCACAGAACGAAAGGAAGAAAAGTGCAGAAATTACTAGCTTCTACAAGATGAAATTCACCTTGGGCGGGGAAAAATCGCAGACAAATTTTATACATTCATAATACACCTTTTCTCGTCCCTAGTAATATGTCTTTAAGACTCCTTGAGAAAACGCTACCATTCCTGCTGTACTTCACATCTACATTATATCTACAATGAAGAGCATAAGACTTAATGAATAGAGGTTTCACATTTTAATGTATAATCTGATTTGAATAACAGGAACCTCTAATGTAAATCTAGACGAAAAATTAGAGTAAATATAGTTTTTCTCCTATTTTTGTCAATGCTTGCTCGTGCAATACTTACTTGCTCGTGCAATACTTACTTGTATTTCTGAAATACAAGTAAGATAATATAGCAAACTAAAATAATAGTGCAAATAACAGAATTAGGACGAAATCAGTATACGCGAAAGAAGAAGAGAAAGCAAAACAATGCAAATTATTGCTGTGATACTAATTCTGCCTTAGAGATGCCTTAGAGATGTCCAGTAACTAGACGATTAAGAAGTGAATCAAATAAATTGTAATCTCGCGTTTATTGGAGATAATTGTACCTCAATGTAAATTTAGACAATTGTCAGTAAACTAATTTATAAACAAAGCAGAGCAACACTGAGCACGGATAGTATTGAAATGGATGCCACTTGCGAGCTCTGCGTACTCTGGGTATTATTCTTCTTCTTTTTTTAAATTTTTGTTCAAATACTTTTTACAAATAGAAGCTAATAATATAATTTATTCCATAGGTTGCACTAAAAACGTGGACTGCAATTTCGAATGACTCCCGTCAGTCATATTAAAAAACAAGTATTACGATTGTAAATCAAATATCTAGAATATCTGAAGCATCTAAAATTAAACAAAACTGCAAAAACGTAAACATATCGCACATGTAGTGATTTAATTATAGAAACATTATCACCATATAACGTTTGTGTCGTTCTTTCTTCTTTCATATTGTGTTCTCCTCCATACTTTAGATTTTGTAAAATTATCTTTCTTTTTCGAACAGTTTCCGAAATTAAAATGTTATATTTAGAGTCTTTTCACATATTTCCTAACAACCTTCAAATTTCATATTGCTCGTTCGAAACAATATCCAAAAATTTTCATGCGTATGACATTTGTGTTCGATTCATAATGCATTGGGGTATAAGAAAGCACACACTAGCCTTAACTGATTAGGCAAATTTAGTTTGTGTCGAGATACTCACAATGAATCGCATAGTCTCGAGAATATAGTCTCATAACCCCATAATCCCATAACTGGAGCAATCAGACAATTTGAGGCTTGAACGACTGTTGTGTAAGCCGAACCGCAGTCTTATCCGATGATCCAGACATTGACTGAACCAGTTTGAAGCGACAATGATGGGACAGTCTTCCTGAAAGAAGTGAACAAAGCGTAAATATGGAGACATACATATATGACATAAGCGCCTAACAGTAAGTAATATAGATATGCAAGAGCAAATGAATATTTACAGGTTTTAGCAACATTTTGACGACTTATGTGACTTGAAATTCATAATTCCATTAAGTGATTTTACTTGCAATTTTCTTGTGCAAATATGCAAAAGATTCTGCGTAATACATTTGAGAGGGACTGCAACCTCGATACATGAAAAAATGAACTTGACTTTATTATTTGCCATTGACATATTATAAGTTTTAGAACGTAGAATATTATGTTTTGAATATTAATATGTTATTATTTATTCATTGTATTTATTAGCTTTTCCATTGCGCTTTTATGTTAAGTATAGAATTACTTTTGGAAAATCGATATGTTTTATAAATTAATTTATTTCTTAATTGACAAAATTAATAAATTTATAAAACATATTAATGAGCTAGGTAATGTACCTCTGTGAATAAACACCTATTTACCTATATACCTATTTATCGATATTTCGTTCAAATTAAACGTTAGCATTTAATTCCCACAGTTTGCGAATATTTATCCAAGTGTTTTCTTAATACAAGACACATTTGCCCTTATCTTTCTTAAAGTTTTGTGCATAATTTCTTTTTTTTCTTAAATAACAATATCTGTGGAAACATATTATCGCTTGCAATTTGTAACATTTATTTATTTTATATATTATCGTTTATAATTTAATATAGTCATAGTTGTTGCAAGCCACATTCTCCACCTCAGAAACGAGTCATCCAATCGATTTACATACTATATTTGACGATCGATCAATTCCTTTTACCTTTGTAAGTAAAACAAGAATATAATATACTATATACTATATACTATATACTATATACTATATACTACAAAGTGTCCTTGCGAGATGTGTTCACCTCGAATAACTTGCACGGTTGCGTTGTACAGAAGAAATTTTTTGTACGAAAGTTGTATGTTTTGGAGATGTGTGTAACATTCTGTGATGTGTATATTTTTCTTCCCTTTTTTAACAAGTGATTTTTATAAAAGATTTCGTTGTTATTTCCACTTTAAAAAGAGTGATACACTTTTCGATCCATCGAAACAATGGATGCTGCTCGATATCCTATATGAAAAGATATTCACGACACTCACATAAATTGGAAAATTAATAGTTTAAGAGAATTTACTTTAACTTAATATATTTCTTAATTAAAATCTACCGTTCGAAAGACGAAACGCCCTTGTCTCTCCTCGACCATCATATACTGATAACACAAAACTAAAGTTAAAATATCTCCTAAACGAAAAAGTTTGTTTTAGTTAAACGAATGTTCAAATTATCACTTCTTTTTATAAAGAATATCAGGATGCATGAATGTATGAAAAATTATGTAATTTAAGAAAATAATGTTCACTTGTATGTCCTTCACGCGTATAGCTACAAACAAACGAATTACATTGGATTATTTTTCCTTCGAAATAGTAAAAGTTTCGTGTGAAACATTTTCTCAAATAACGAATAGCTCTGGAAATAGTAGCATTTGTTGATTAAAGTGATTTGCATACGTTCCAAATGTCACTAGAATAGCTAATATAAAACGTATTAACTGCAAATTCAATATTGATTAACTTGTATAATTGTGAGATAGAATATTTTGAATATTAGTCTTTCAGTTCTTGAAAATTTTATTATAAATTTTCCAATATACATTAGTGATTATAACTTCCTTATAGTCACATAGTATATTATAACATGAACATTTGCAATTGTTGTTAACAGTTTAATTTTAATTGATGGACTTAAGTCTTTCGTTCAAAATACAATTTAACCTTTCTGGAACCTAAAAAGACTTATCTGAAACAATCAGAATAATTATACATTTATAATTATTCTAACAAATTTAATACAAAACATAAATTAATATGCACGTACCGTACATAAGTAATAAAATTATTCTGGAATAAATATTTGTTTATTTTCGATTTTTTAATTTCTGTACCACTCGAAGACAAAAAAAGAGCACATTTATTTGACTCAAATAAAATCTAAAATTTATTCGTAATATACAAAGATAGAGTATCTTTTTTAGAAGGCAGATAATTATCTATAAAAAATATTTCAAGCAACGTACATACATACAATTAATTTAGGTCGTAGTTAATTGATATGTATTTCTATAACACAGTTAATACATTTCTATACAATTAAAGCAACCAGATCATTCAACTAAAAATATCTGAACTAATTATTTCTGGTTTTCGATTTAAAATCGATTGACGCAATATTTAGATGAGCGATTCTGAACAACTATAAAATTGCCTAAGAATTCTATAAACAACTATAGAACTAGAAAATTTAGAATTTCTGCAAACAAAAGCAATAGCAAACAATATTTCTCCTGTATAGCCTTTACGGCTTGTTGCATTTGAAGGCAATATTTTAAGCAATAAGGCCCGTTACATTTTAGTTTTGCAATCGTCACGCGTCTAATGTTGCAGACCAAATTTGATGATTCTAAAGTCATACAAGTACCAGAAGAATCCCTGTTGGAAACGAACGAACGGAATGGACGTTGAGGAGATTATTATAATTATGACATCACTTTCCAAAGGAAACTAAAATGAAATCACTCAGGCGAGTCCCTGATTACAAGAACTTTTCACTACGTAAATATATAAATACAAATATGTAGTATGTATAATTTTCTAAAACCATTTTCGGTGATTGCGATTGATAGAGACGTAGTTAATTTTAAATGATACCTTTAGTCCTGCTTTTCACGTAATGAATGAACTGTAGGTATACTACCATACCGGTGCATTACTTCCAACACAATCCAAATGCGTGGGATGTTATTATAAAATGTCAAATGTATCATCTTAGAGTGGCAATAGTAATAACGTATATCAACTGGTGTAACATGTGTTCGTATGGTCCGCTAGTGTGCTGTAATCGTTGTTATTATTTCTGAATGGAATACAATACCATAAAGAAGGACCAAGAAAGTTTGAATTGCTGGAAAAGTATATCTTTCTCATTTGATGTATTTTGGTTTCTTGCGGAAATATTTCTTACCATGCCCAAGTTTTCGAACGTCGGTATCCATATCCCATAGAGATTGAATACTGCTGAGCGATGGTTTCCTAGCATAATAAAAAAGTAGCAATTTTTGTATTGTTAATGATAAATTATACCATTCTACGGAATATCTGAAAAAGCCATATTAGATGAGATTAGTAGGCGAGACAAAACAAGAATAGAACAGAACGTGATATTTGATGCAATTTTACATTCTACAGAATATCTCAGTATTTTATATTTGTAAACTATGCTTCTTAGTTTAAAAATTCACTTATTTGCTTGTGAATTGTTTCACGAAATTTTCTTACAAAGTAATTCGTTATGATAAAAAATTTTGTAAATGAAATTTATTATTTGAGAAAAATACATTATGATGGTTGGGATATTGTTCTCAGGGAGATATGCCGCAAATTTGTTTTCTTTAGAAGTGTGTGAGTGGAAAAGGATGAAAGCAAAAGTGACAATTCGATGATCACGTATTTTGAAATGTCCTATAGAGTCGGGTTTCCCGAAAATTCTAAAGTTACAAAAAATATAGCGTGAAGTAGAAGTAATAACAAAATATGTGATATACAAATATAATATTTCGTTTCAAATTTCGAGTGTCGATTAACTCGATTCTATTGAAAATCCCGACTCTTTTGAAAAATCCGAACATTTTCCAAAATTATTCCGGAATCTAGCGGAATCTGACTCGAATCTGAAAAAAGCTTAATGTTTTCGACTTCTTAATATTTTCGGGTTCCACACCACTGGTTTTTTTCAAATGGAGCTAAATTTGCGATGTTGTTCATTCATTCGAAAATTACGATAAAGTACCGTTGGTACTCTAATTCTACTCTTACACACATTACATTTTTCCTAACCAAACGTTGGTATTCGACAGCCACTAACGATAAGGCACATAAATGGAACTATAAATGTGAAAGTACCTTTCGTTCCGAGATTCATATTTTCATCATGATGAGCTATAGTAAGAATATTCAAAATTTATTCAAACGAATCGTTGAAATCCATTTCTTCTATAACATATACGTACTTCTCTTGACAAACGTTCAAAAATTACTATATTTCAAATTCAATGTCTATTAATTTAATACATATGTAATATATATTAGTAAATTTCAAATTTTTTCACATAAGGCAATAACCGATTTTTGAATATTTCATAAATAATGCTATTGTTGTAAATCAATTGAACTATTCTCATACGTAAAAGTCCGAATTATGATTGAAAATCTGCATCTAACAGTTATTCTGTTGTAGTTAATATCCGATATAAACAAACATATTCATTTCTCGAAAAAGAGGAGCTGTTGTTATCACAATAATGTGATTCAATTATTTCCTTAGTGACAATAGAATATGATGCCAAATAATTAAAAATTTCACCTATTTCTTAAACACCTTATAAACCTATTATTTATACAAATGATGTACAATAATGGCATAATTATATAATATTTAAATTATATATATATATAAATTACACACACACACACATACACATACACACACACACACACAATTGATATACATATATAATATGTTATATTACATGTTAATATAATTATGCAATATGTAATGATAAATATACTTTTTCAAGATTTATTATATATGTGACTTAAAGCAATAGAAAGGCAATAAGCAATCACATATAAAATGAATTTCATATAAAGAACGGTAAAAAAAACAATTAGCGAATAATTAACGGTTAGAAAACTATGAAATGCCAATAATTAAAAATTATTTTGCGTGCTTACGGAATATAAAAGAATTCCTGGCTTTCGTCGAATATGCATTGTATTAAATGGTATATTTTAGTACAGAGCATTGCAAAAAGTATAAACATAAAAAAGTTTACAATCAGAGGAAATCGAAGTCCATGGAATATCGTTCTGAAAATCTATAGAAAATATATCATAAGCATAATAAAATACAGGACTAGAATGGGAATTTGACGATTTCTGGAATGAAGTAAAGTTTCAAAACCTTATTTCTTTAAGTAGGTCTTGTACGTCAGTTTTTTTTTAAAAAGGTTTTTACAAATCTTTGTTTTAAATCTCGAACCTCATATTTTGTTCAGATAATTACATAATTACTAACACAATAGGCGGTTACGTGTCTTAATTTTTGTATGGTCAGCTGAAACAGCTGGTATATTTCAGATGAAAAATCGTCATATTTCGATCATATTATGTATGCGATGTATAGTACAGGACACTGTGATGTTACTTACATTGAACATGACCAGTGCGAAATGTACTGACATTGTTACAATGATTAGTAGGCAGCAGAATGAAAAATTGTGTTTCAGATACTTGATCCACCTTCAAGAAAGAATGAATTATTATAAGCAATTCTACGCAATGTAATGACTTTAATTTCGCGTTAATATAGAAAAGCTTAACATTTAAAATATCTAAGCTCAAAGACAGCATATATTCGCATAAATAAGCTTTGCATAAATAATATTAGCATTTAACTGAGAAGATACTAACTTTATTATTAAGTAATAAATTTTGAATGAATTTATTATTCTGTTGCGTATAACGATATCCTTCTTGGAAATGGTCATTTCTATCGAATTTCTATCCACGGCATTTCTTATGTGGTATCTAAACCGTGAAAAACTTCATAATATCCAATCGCTATTTATTTTATAGAATTAAAATTATACTTACATGGCAATGTTGTACAGCCCATGTATATGCAAAGTTGTCAATAAAAAGAGAACGTCACGATAATAGAAGATTGCTGACATCAGAATATTTGTAACGATCCTCAAAATGAAAATCAAATAATGATTTCGAGATTTTTCGATAAGCATTATTGGAATCGGTATATAACACAGAGCTCTGTTCGTAGATAAAATCTCGAGAATGCGATGTGAAGGAGGCAGCGTCATAGTAATAATGAATCCAGCGTAAAACGTACAAAATGTAACTATAATGCAAAACTATAATTATACTTAATATATGTATTATAATGTAAAATATTATACTTATATGTTTTCTCGCCGCTTTATGCGACAATTAATTTGCTTCTTACGTAAATAAATATTTGTACAACGATTTCCCAAAACTACGTGCGTTTTAAGTATTTTAAATTCTTCTTTGTCTTGTATGTGATTCCAATTACGTTTTATATCCTTCAACCATTCCTTTGTCTTGAAAAATCCAGAAAAAGTGTTACATGACGACACAATGTTATAATGACGAGTTGAAATTAATTTGTAACTTACGTTTACAGATTTCACAAGTAATAAACCATATGTTATATTTACACTTGCTATTAAAACTGTAATGCTTACTTGCGATGAAAAAAATTGAAAGGGGCAAGTGTCTTTCATGAGAAAAAACCGTAAGAATTGATAACGTACACGTAAATAAACAATAAATTTTTTGAATAACGACAAATATACGAGAAAACCAGTTAAATAGTTAAATTTCGTACGAATGGACTTACCATAGAAAGCGTTTAACTGAGAAGTATCAAACATATGATCGCATTATGCAATAGGCTTAACAGCGTTGGCTTGTACGGTGTTAGCCCCGTCGCGAAGAAGCAGAATTTCAGAAGTCTATAATGCTTGTAGCCGCTGAAATACATTCTGTTCGACGGTCGGGAAACGTCTGATGGTCGGCCACCTGGCTCTGCACATTTCGCAGAAAAGTCAAGAGAGGAACAAAAATAGTCACCCTTCCGTGACATAACTTGTGAATTACGCATCAGGGGGAAATGACTGTCCACCGATGGCGAGTGAATAATAAATGTGCTTCCAAGAAGAAACGTTACTTTTATTATTTCCCTTCCTGTCCACCTGCAATTTTCGCACAATTGGGCAGAAGTCAGAAGTCAGTTCTTAATAAGTAAAAATGAATGAACAATTGTATTTCAGAAACTTAACCCATCTTCAAAAAAATGGATTAACATATAAGCATATGCAACGTAATCTATTTTTGTGTAATGTAAGAATGCTTAGATAGAAAAGGTCCAAAGTAAATTCAGCAAGTTTGCAGGCATATGATTTGCGGAAATATTCTATACCGAGTAAAGACTGTACTAACTTTGTTATTAAATTTCTAATAGGTTCACTATTCCTCTGTGCGTAATGATACTTTTTTTGGAGGTAGCCATTTCGAACGAAATTTTGTTCACTGTATTTTTAATTGATAACTGAAAAATGTAAAAAATTTGGTAATATCGAGATATTTGCACGCATGATATTACAATCAAGTTATACTTATATAGCAATTTCAGAAATAAATATTCCAATACCTGTGGCAAAGTTTATTTATTCTTTCTCTGATTAGATTGATGAAAATGATTTCCAGACCATTTCAGGACAAAATTGCTTTGGATAATGAATCAAAACACTGTTGAAATGTTGTAACATTTTTTATTATTCTTGCGCTAACACATATAATTAATATTATAAAAATAAAAAGAGAATATTCTGGTATGTATATTTATACTTCTATATATATATATATATATTTATATTTATATTATTATTATTTTTATTTTATTGCCCACATTCATTCTATGTTAACTTAACTATGTTAACTAAACTTTCGTTTCGATTTTCATTAAAAAACAGTTTACCAATTTGTTGGAAAGATTGTTGTTTAAAATTAGTCTCACTCATAATTATCAATTAAATTTATTACTCTAATATTGAATAATATCCGTTTAAAATGTTTTCCTTTGAATTTTTTACGATTGTCTTAACACAGAATTAGGTAGAGGCAAGTAGAGGCAAAATAGTGCGAATATTTCTAATGCTTATTTCATCGGCATCTCAGTGAAATCAATTATACTACTGTTTCGTCAATACAACGAACATCAATTATACTACTCCTTCGTCAATACAAAATCTTCTGTTACAATTAGTTGATACTGAACCCAATGCCATTTTCGGGAAAAATTTTTTTGATGTTTATCAATATCATTCGGGAAATCAATCGGCATATCATTCGATCTTTTATGCATGCGATCCAAGCCGATATATGGACAAGTTTACTCATATCTGAAATTGGCTATTAGCACATGTTGACTCAATGAAGAAGCTGCTTAAGAGCAAAATGAAGCTGCATTTGCATGAATTGGAAGCATTTTCCCCTGTACTTGTACTATCTATGTACAGGTATGTCCTATAACTTTTATATTGCCAAAATTTTATATAATTTTTGAATATTCGAGTTGGAGATCTCAGTCAACAAATATTTTTGAATTGGAATAATTTAGGTATTCCTTATTACGAGTAAGTAAACAAATATATGTAATTTAAAAAAGTGCTTTTCGTTTAAATTAACGTCAATTTTTGCTATTCAACACGATATTAAAGGCAATAAAAAAAAGTTTACGTGGAATTTCCAGTTTTTGGTTCACTTATATTCTTCTTTGCAAGAGCTGTACGAGAATAAAAAGCATATTGAAACGTGTAATATATACAGTATAGCAGCAGAAATGTTGTGTCTATACAAAATTACCGTGTACAATGTACAATCTGTACAATGTTTGTATCTATGAAAAGTTGATAGTATTATATTTCTATAACGCTGATTGATAGAGACACAATACTATTAGAAACAGCAGTATACGTATTTGTACTCATACGTGCAATTTGCTTGATTTCTGAGATGAGAAATTGTGTACAGGTAGAAATTGCATATCGATTAATTAATGCATCCCTATTGTACAAAAATTGTACAATCTTATCGTAAAAAATTTTTGTGCAATGTATTCTTCCTCGTCATTCTGTTTTGTGCTAATTAATCTTCCACTATACGGGTGAATAAATAACTGAATTAATTCCCACGAATGTGCAATTTTCCTTGCAATTGTATGCCGGTCGATTAATTGTATCTCAATTTACATTTTTTCTTCTTTGCTCTGTTTCATTGTTTCATCCATGAAGAATGTAGTAAGTATAAAAAAGTATGTCTGAGAAATGAGATATAATTGACACGATAAAAGAAATGAAATATATGTCATATATTCATAAAAGGTTAGAGTAAATTTTATTCAGAAGAAAACGAAAACTTGTATCTTAACTTTATTATAAAACAATTATTCTTGTAGTTGTTATTAAATTCATAGTATTTTTAACAAGTATCTAATTCAAGTATCTAATCCAATTCAAAAATGTTTGTTCATTTCATAGAAATAATACTCAAGTATTTCTTATATGTATAATTGTATATACCTAAAAAAAGTAATGTAATATTTAATTAAAAGAAGCATTTAAAAATTTGTCTCTGCTATATTCAATAAAGATAGTGTACTGAAGTATGTATATTTACTATTGAAAGAAAAATACATAATTGCCAAGTAACGACACGAAAATATTTTTCAACAAAATTTCTCATACATTTCCATAACTTTAAAACATTAAGAACATATAAGTATACGTACCAAAATATTTTCATTTTATTCTTGTAATCCCGATTGTATGCAAGTTCTTAATGTTACAGTAGCATATTCAAAATAATATTATGCCAGAATTGAAATTTGAAATTTGAAGTTAAATTTCATTGCAACTTGAAGTAAGATAAAAATATTTTCCATAGATATTAAAAAGACGTGCATTCTGAAAAATTACTGATTCAATAAAAGATATTTGTAAAAATATTTTTGAACAGACACACGCTCAGTGTGTCTTGATCTAGTACACTAACGCATGAAGTTTGAATAGTGCACTTGCAACACATCACAGTGAATATGAAGAACACATGATAGGACAATGATACTAGAACAGTATATAACTTGACTTCCCGAAAGACTGTGTAGTTGCACTGCGTTACATTAAAACTTAAAAATTAGAGGGAACATGTGAGTTTGAGTGACACCTTCTCTCATGTTATAGAGGAAGTTAACTTCTTCTTAAAGTGCAACATAATTGTGCGAAAATTGCAGGAAAAGACGAAGGGGAAGAATAGAAGTAACGTTTCTTCTCTGAAAGACGTTTATGCACATCGATAGCTATTCTCTCCTCATGCGTAAGTCATAGTATGCGCGTCATAGAATGGCAATATTTTGTCCCCATCTTTATTTCTCTTCGAAAGATAAAAAGCCATGGTTGCCGTCAAAGGTAATGGATATTGTTTACGACAAGTATTTATGATGAGAAAGACTTTGTTCTTTCGTTATAAAATTGACGTCGTATATTTAATATCTCCGAGTACAGGATTCTTGATGGTATGGTATAATTACGTTCGTAAGAAATATAATTATTTAATCTGAATATGAACAATTGTAAAGATTTTCTACTTGTAGAAAAATTAATCTCTTGTATGGTCAATTATTACAGTTTTCTTATATGAGAAACCACAGTTACTTTTATGGCACTTTTCACGTTTACAACAATATGTATGTCTATAATATATATTTTACTATTCGGAATCCATAAATGTATGTTTCGAAATTTCCCAATTTTTTAATCAATCATTAAATTATTTCGATACGCTGCTCGATTTTATCTAGTTGTTATTTCTTCAAAGTTGGAGTAATGGTTAAGGAATGTAAAATGTGATTAAAGTCATCTGCGATACACACATAAGATATTTAAGCTACATATCATTATGGAAAACCGTTATATAAATATTTATTTCAGCAAGAAGCAAATTAATATCTTCATATATCGCGAAAAGAATATTTTACATTTACGATTATATGTTATTTCAGTTATATTGTGTTTTAATTATATCGTCGCTGTTTTAATACCATCTATTCTATCTCTTGTTCTCAATATTTCAACTCTGAATGAATTTATGTCATTTATCGTTTCCAGCAGTATCATGTCTGGAGGCATCTCAATATTTTTTATTTAGCTGATTTTTGTATATATCACGCGTATATTGAATTTAATGGTTTCATTAGCCGCGACAATCTGCTCATATTGACTCTTGTGCATTTACGTGGACTGTATAAAATTGCTAAGTAACAACCTTATTAAATTATTATCTATAGAAATAATAACTTGATATGAAAATTTGTGTGCTTTCTAGTTTCGAAGTAAAATATACAGTGGATGAAAATTCGTTGGAAATAACCAGCTCAAAAAAAATATCGTTACGCACAGAGGAATAGTAAATAGTAAATTCAATAGAAACTTATAACTTAATAATAAAATTATCTTCTTAATAGGATATCTGAAGATATGACTCAAACAATTTACGCAAATAATATTTTTTGACTTTGAATTTAAAGATTTCCGTTCACCAAAGTTTCTCTACATTATCACGAATGAAAATTATACTGCAAATACTTACATATTAATTCTTTCTCCTTTTTTTGAAGATGGATTACTTATTTAAAACATAATTTTTCTTTCTCTTTTACAATATTCTGTATATCAGTAACAATTTGTTACGCAGTGGTCATATTTATAGTAAGTAACATTCTAGCATGTTTTGAACTAAAATCATTGTATATAAAATAGGGTATTGAAATTTGATAATTTCTTAATCTCAAATATCTCCAACAATTTCAATTAACGATATTCATTTTAAGATACAAAGTATATTTACCTGGAGAACAGAATGTAGAATTCAAAAGCAACGGTTGATTTAATATTATAATTCAGGATTGGGTAATAAAACTGCAATGATTATTAACAATATGATTGAAAGAACTATAAAATATCTTTGAATTTAAATTAAAACAGCCTCTAAAAAAATAATAGAATATATTTTTCAAAAGGTCATAATAGAATATATAATAGAATATAATATGTAATAGAATATATTTTTATTGAAAAACAAATGTATCGATGTAGAGAACTTCATGAAAAATTAAAGGCTTAAAACATAATTTCATTTCAGATATCTTATCCAACGTATTTTGTTGTATTTACTGTATATTTTTCCCAGAACTTCAAGATAATACCCAATGAAATCAATTACATGACGACTGCGAATTTTAACATTTTTATAAGCAGTACAATGTTATCTATTACAATGTATTATCTAATACAATGTGTATTTCACAAAAGTCAGAAATTTTTTTCGTATTCCGTAAGTACCTTATAACTATTGATTATTGCTATTTAATACTAATAACACAAAGTTACAACTGTGTTCGACTGTATAAATATTCTACAGTTGCTTGTATCCGGCATTTTAAAATAAAAATAATTTTCGAGACAGTTTTAATAGAATAGAGTACTGATATGATCGGTTTCTTCTACATGTTAATATACTGAATTAATATTTTAATATCAAATATATCCTTTAGTAATTTTTAACTTGTTAATTTTACAAATATAATGTTATTTCGGATGATCTTGATGTATCAGATGAATTATCATGATCCCCAAAAGATTTTAGCCATCGTTATTAGGTATAAAGTTATGAACTAAATAACTTTCATAAGTAGAACGTATCTTTTTACACTGGCTATGCGTTTAAGAAGCTCGTGACATATACGCGTTTAATATTTAAGATTTTATTCTAGATTATCGTAAGTCTATTAAATAATAATTAAGATTTGTTCTGTCTGAAACAGAATATTTTAAAAGCAGTGCCATTTCTCGAAGATTATATACACATAATCAAGAAAAGAATCATTTTTCCAACGTAATACTATCATTGGTTTCGATCAGGATGAATCTCCATCTTCCTGATAATGTATTCCATTGTTATAGAAATTGATAAAGTGGACTCTCTTCTAAATACAATCTAACCATTTTTTATCTTATAATATTTGAATGAACAACGAGCTACAGCTAAAACTTTTTGGAGTTCACTTAGAAGAGTGATCTTGATAATATATGTGAAGGTCAAGGTGATCATCATTGATATAAATATTTTAGGTGGAACATTCAATAATAAGTACAAAGAAATTATGAAGCAAGAATAAAAACTTTATAGTCAAGAAAGGATTAGTAGAAAATATTACTTCTAATTCAATTGGAAAATATTTCATTACCTCATTTACTACATACGAAGGAAATGTTGTGATTATATCTTCTGTATTGCTTGCAATTAGTTTGTCATTAACTCCATATGGAGAAATATTCGGTTATTATTCTAGTTGATATTTGATTCTGTATAGAATGTAGTTTTATATATAACATTACTCATTAAAAATCAATTATTAATAGAACATAATACAGATTTACTAACACATTTATTAACATTAACATGTTACAGAATTATACCTATCAAGTAGGAAATGCATGATGCCTCTTTGAATACCAAAAATTATACCTTTTTATCGTTTGATTGACAACAATTAACAATATGTTAATTATCATTAATTGCTAATTCATTATATGAGATTCATTCTGTGTTATTGCCTATTATTCAGTTTTTGGTTTTAATCCATATAAATCCTAAAGAATGTAGTGTATTTATCATTGAATTAATATTTTTGTACTTATAATAGACATTACATGTTACATGTTATAAGTAATCAGAATCACGTTTTATATATGATTTTATAGGTTATATATGTAATTTTATAGGTGTCAAAGAAATAGGTGGTCACATATTAGTATCATATTTTATTGTCTGAGGAGATAAATATAGACACAGGAAATTAGATAAATATAGACTCAAAAATTTCTTTTTTCCAAGAAATGGACGGTTTTTTTTTAACTGAAAATTTCGCAAACTATCACATGCAGAATTTCGTGCAGAATTTGGACTTTCTTAATCGGAAAATTTTGAAAGTTTAATATACGAGAGTTAAATCTACTGAGTATTTTGAAAAAATATTCACAAACTGGGTTATCTTCACGTGAAAAATCTTGAAATATACTAATTGTTTAGCATCTTGAACAGTTGAGAAAACGCATATATTGCAATAGAAGAATATAGATCTTTACTAACTACTTTACCTTTTTAACCAAAAAAACTGTTTGTATTTGAAAAGGGTAAGAGTTATTGAATCTACTATATTTCTACCAGTTTTTTCTTTTCTCTCTTTTTAGCGGCAATAGAATTCAGAAAAACTTAGTGACCTGGTTTTTTGATATCCTGTATATGCCAAGGAAGGATCAAGTGCAGTATGCGAAAGTGTGAAGTATAATTGTAGTGTGCGAATGGAATCGTGTCTCTTGAGTGAATAAACAATTCTCTGTATTGTCTGTATTAGACATATAAAAAAAAGTCGCGGAAGTTTGTCCATCCAGATAAAATTCGTGACCATATTACGTACTTCTTAAAACACAATAAGTTTTACCGGAAACATTTTTCACCATAGCTATACTTTGGAAGATTGCCGGAAAAGATTAAAATGGAATACTCTAAACATCTACAAGCTCGTATAAAGAAATAAATTGTTGAATAAAGGAACATCGTTACTATTAGTAAAAAATTTTAAAACAAACTACAGAAAGTAAACTTATATATACCAATTATTACATTCCTTGTTAAATATTTATTACATATTTTATTACATATTTTATTACATATTTTATTACATTTTGTGTATAAACTATGTATTTTATTACATTTATAATTATAAATTACATAAATGTAATTATGTAAAAAATTGTAACGTATTTTTTGAATTGTAATGCATTGTACTTATAAAGTCATGTAAAATATGTGTAAATTACATATTTTATTCTAATAAAATATTATACATTTTATCTTCTAATCTTGCCATAATTTTTATAGATGTAGAATGGTTCAATTTGCAATTATCAACATAAAAATTGCTATTTTTCATTATGTAAGAAACTGTAACCCAGTAGTATTAAATTTCTCTGATATATGAATACCTACGTTGAAGAAAATCTGGCGAGATAAGAAATTCTTTTATGAAAATTCAAAATTAGGTGAACGGAAATACTTTTCAACAAACCAAATTATCGTGGTCTTACTTCATGCTACTGCATTCCACTCAGATAATAGCATATTTACGGATTGTAAAAAGATATGACAAAACTAATGATATCACATTTACAGACTGTAAAAAGATATGACATGCCAATTGTTAGTATTATTGCTGTCAGATAGATATTTTAAGTATATATAATAATAAATATATACTTGAATATGATTTAAAAATGCAGCATCAGAATGAAGTGAATAAAGTGAAAATCATCCTCATACTTGTTTGGAGGCTATCATCAAAATAAATAAGATTATTTATGCACTTTCGACCAATCGCTAGGTTCAAAAAAATATGTATGAAATATTTAATCTGCGTTTAACATTAGTGAGATCGAACTGATGGCTGGCGAGTGGATTGTACTCCTATTCGATTGAACCCATTTCATATCTATTATGTCTATTAGCACTCTTTCTTTCATCTCTGAACATTACGCGTTGTCCACTATTACCTACTTACTTTATAACCAAAATTCAAAATACTTTCATAAAAATACATTCATACTTTTTTTAACAGGATATGATAAAATAATATAACAATGTATAATGACGTTTATTTTTTGGAATTCCAGTCCGATCACAAATTATGGGAAACTATATTATATATTATGGATTATGAAACTATAACTATAACTAGGTCAAAGTGGTCGAGATACAATTAACCCTTTGCCCTACAACCACATGTGAGGCTCGTGGTCAGGTACTCGGGACAAACGTAAACATCACATGCCATGCTTATGCCGAACCGTGGAATGGCTCGAAGGCTGGGCGGTCTTGTTTTCATTTCGGGCCCACGCTGTTGAAACTTAAATGGTAGGGCAAGGGGTTAGATGCAAAAACTCCGTTTACAAGGTTGATCTGGCTCGAAATTCTTCAAATTCTTCAAATTCTTCAAATTGACCATGCTTCATAAGTTAGCGTCACACAACAGACTTCTCTCTAAATAATAATAAAATAAATCCGTCAGTAACAACAATAAATTTCTGAACTCATCGACACCACACTAATTGCAAAAATTGAACGATGTATTCCCAGGTCATGTACTTGAATCTTTCAAAATTTATAGCAACAATCTCATACGGTCAAGAGGCTTCTTGGATTTATTGCTTGCAACGGTCACACTCCGAGACATACGGATTTTCATGTAGTCCCTTCAAATATCCAATCAATAGTTGTACATTTACAATAGACAAACCAATCCGGGGTTCTCAAATAAAGAAGGGATTTCGAGAGAAGTTAAAAGAGAGTTTCTTCGGTGATTTGAAAGTCAGTTCTTTTAAGCTGTTCGACTAAGAATCAAGCCTCAGTCGCCTCTGCATATGTGAATGTGCAATTACATACATTGTTTCTAATCAGTCTGCCTTGTTTACAATCAACTTTATCCTTCTCCACCATTCCAACAGAACATGGAGATATTGATCACGCAACTCTACACAAAGTAAAACAGCTCGTGATCGTAAATAAAATGTTAATCAGTTTGAAATTTTTCTAATTCTTCAACCAGAAATAGAATGACACAGCAATGGGGAATCCCGAAAATTGGCATTTTCCCTCGAGAGTTACTCATGCAAGTATCTCACGACGCGACGACATGCCGACAAATCCCGTGATAAAGATGTTAACCTTCATCCCTTGGCTTGGTACGGCTCTTTGTTTAGCCATCGACGCTTTTTTCCCTCTGGTTTTCCTCCCTTTTAAAACCTCATCGTGTCGCCGTAAAAGTATTCCGCTGTCTCTTTTGACTGGAAATAGAGTCTGCTCGGGTTTGCTCGAGTTTATCCGCTACGTGAAAGCTCCTTTCATCCTCTTTTAGCGCGCGAGCAAATCTGATTTTAATCAAAATCGCCGGGCTTTACGTACTTCTTTTTATTTCGAATAAGAAAAAAGGAGAAGACAGAAAAGGTGGTAAGATTTCGTCGTAGAACGCGTTGTCATCGCGTTCGTCGACTTTATAATTTATGGTTTTGCCCCATAGAGGTAGATAAAACTGAATATACTTGTTAAAAGGCGTACAAACTTTGACTGAGAGTCTCACCGATGCGTGAGATCCGGTGCCGGTCTATCGTCATCCGATTGCCAAAATGGCGACTAAAAGGAATTGCGAAGGAGGCTGGTCAAAGTTTGAAGCATTCTCTAGCTTTCTAAGTTTCTAGCGATTTCTAGTTTTCTCCGGATTTTTGCAGCTTCTTCAAGTTTTCATCTTGGTAGATTTTCAAAAGAAGGAGACCAGCCACGGCAATATGTTATTACAAGTTTCATTTTATTTGCCGCGCTGTAGTACTCTAAACAGGGCGAAACCAGTTACTCGACATGCAATAGACACTCTGCAAATAGACACTCTGCATCCTAGCAAGCGAATCGGTAACCGCGACAGTCTTCAAGTATCAACATTGCTGAAATTCAATAGTGCATACATAATTAGTACCGTCGAATTGACGACCGATTTTTCTCCTTTGTATTTGCATTTCGTTATGACCCGTTTCGCAAGAACTGTGTAACGCGTGAAATGTTCTGAAAATGGGAGGATTATTCCCAAACGGTGAATATTGTGTTAACGAAATTTCGAGACGAAAGAACGTATGGACCACTTTCAGGCATAGATTCCAATAAATTTTGAATTATAATTGGAAGGAACGTTCTGCCATTTACAATGAAGTGTTCCGAACGTGACACGTAATTTTGTCAGCTTTGATACTTTGGAGGAAGTTTAAGTCTCGCCGGCTCGCGTTTTCCTTCGAAATTAATGTCTTTTTCACCTCCACGTTGCCATCCAAACTTCATGAGCGCGCCTCAATTCACGTCCTTCAAAATTCTATGAACATTACTTGCAAGTTAGCTATTGGCTCTCTATCATTTGTGTTTTTCATCGGATCATCAATATTTACCTTCGTTTGTAAACGCTGTCCTTTCTTCGAGTAAAGAGTAAAATAAGAATGCGGAAGGAAAATTTTTCGTCGAATATTACAGATCTGTGTGAAAAGTGAACCTTGATTTACTTTCGGCAGAATTTACTATCTCCGTGAAAAGGTTATACCGATAGCGGACGATCGCTAATCACTTTCACGTACAGAGAGGCGAATGTGCTCGCAAGCTGATTCAACCGGTCGGCTCGATGACTCGATGGAATTTATCCAGCCAGATCGAAAGACAAAGGCGACGTTGATTATACGAAAATTAAGGTAGCCAGCTCTATTTCCCTAATGAGTTTAACAGTTCGATGAACAACCGGTGCGCGGGAGAAGGATCGTCCCCCGTTCGTCCACTAATATATGTACGTTCTCGACGTGAATTAAAAGAAATATTGACGCAAGTTCCAGCGCGATTTAGATTACTGTGGTTCGAAAAGCGTTTCCTCTTCCGCAAGAAGTCTATGAGAGAGAGAGAGAGAGAGAGAGTTTCTCAACTCCAATCGAGGCAGATTCGAATAACGTCGGCCAATATATATGGAAATACTTACTGCCAGGTCTATTCACTCATATGATGATCATGGACCTGGTGAATTGTCACCGACACGTCCTGCCAAACAACCGACTTGACACGCATTGACATACCGAGCAATCGAATCGCCCCGTTAATTTCCGGGCATTCAACAAGTAACTCCTCGCTAGACGGAATCGAGTCTCTAATTTTGAACTGTTTCAGTTATTTTCAGCTGAATTCGTTTCTCTCGATGACGATGTTTATGGGTATTCGCTTTGAGACGAAATACAGACAAAAAATGGAATCGGTACAGAATCAGAGGACGTAGCAAAACTCGAATTCTAACATTGGTGATTCTAGAAAGTTCTATTTTTGACAATGGAAATTTTTAATCGGTCGAAACTTTTCAAAGCTTTTCGCGTCGGCGCGCAGCTTGCTGAAAAATTTTCGGAAATTAGAAGGAAAGTTCTTCTAGTCCCCTGCGAATTATTCATTTAATTATTTTAATTAGAGAGAGAGAAAGAGAGAGAATATTTCGTTGGGGGGTGAACACGCCTGAACGCGGCTTTCCCAAGCGAGTCGCGTAATCTAGTTGCCGAATACTGCGAGCTATTCCCCGAGCCAGTGACAGAAGTCAAACAAATGCAGCGTTAAGCGAAAAGGAAAAAGACGTAAGGGGAATATTTGCTCTTAGGTGAAATTGTGTGTGCGACACTCATGCTCGAAGACGTGTCGAATTTTCTTTTTCCTTTTTCTTCGAATCGGCTCAGCGAGGAGTCGAACGTCATTTTCAGTTTCTCGCACCGACGAGATCAGCCAGTATTATAAAAGCTTCAGAGCTTCTAATTTCAGCTTCTCAATTTTATCCTTCATGCGGATGAGTAGGACGATCGTTTTTAAAGAAACCAAAATTCATTTCTTCTACAAATTTGGTCGTCTCAAGTTTTTCTCAGTAAAAATCGAAACTCTGATTCCGAAATGAAAATTTTATCAATAATATTTAAGCAAAAAAGAGAAAAAAGAAATAGCATAAGATGACGTGAATAAAATGTACGTTTAACACGAAAAACGGTATTTATACACACATGTATAATGTTGCATGGATTGAGGTAGTTTTACATACGTATGATATGATAGTTCGTGGGAGCGGCAATTTGACAGAATGATCGACAATATTCGCTAAATGTTCGTGGTTCGAAAAATTCAATTTTCGAAAGTACTAACAATTTAGACCTGTATTAGCAATTTTCTTTAAACATACATGAATTTTAGATTCTATAATTTATGCAGTCGATGAAGATTTGAAATAAAAATCATATAATCGATATTTTTGCGAAGAATGATGGTAAAATTTTTAAAATAGAGTACAATGAATGTAGTGTAGAATAAAAATATATATAATCAACATTTTCGTGAAAGATGATTGTAAAATTTTTAAAAGAGCGTAGAAAGGAGTAGCGCGAAATAAACGTAAAGAATGATCGAAATTAAAATTTTTTTCAATCGTCTCGAAATAAGTCGCAATCGACACGTCGTCCTACGAATTACAAAGCGATTTTTTCCCTCTGCTTCTTCCTTGCTTTCCTCTTCTTCTTTGGCTGTCGAAAGACGTCCGGCCAGCCTTCTCCATAACATCGTCGGCATTGTACCGGGTTCAATTAACGTCACGTCTCCTTTTCCAGAGTGGCAAAAATGAGACTAGGCAGTAGGAAACGGGACAGAGAATGTATTACGATCTGTAGATGCAACCTGTATTTTTTTTTCTTTTTACGTGGAGGAAATCTTAAAAAAACACCTGGCTCCCCTGAGGGGGAGGGAAGCCAGATAATGTCGGATTTTTCGCAACGGTGTTACCTAGGCAACTCGCCTCGTTTGGTTTCTTCTCGTTGAAATGGGGGGATTTACCCCTTCATCGTCCTATCCTTCTTCCTGTTTTACTTCTTCTTGCGACGCCAGGTGCCATTCCCAGCGTCGCTCGTTCTTGAGAGGGAGGGCGATATCGCTGGGATAGACGGGCCCTCACCTGACATCTCTCCGACCACTGATTTTTCTTCTTTTGCTGGTTTCGTCGTCGGAGGAGGGTAGGAATTCTTTCCTCGCCTCCTCATGCCAGGTTAGCGGCGGCCTGATTTTGAGCAGGCTAATCCCCCGTTGATGTTGCTGGTCCGCCGCTCCGTCTTCAGGAGCTGTTGGTCTCATCCCTGATGCGGCGAGCGGACTGCGCCCTGCGACGCCTTCCCGTTCGCGCTGTATTGTTTCTTTCCTGCAACATTTTTGCGTCTTCTTTCGTTCATTACCTCTTCGCAGAAGGAGGTCACCGCCTTCCATTTATCATTATCTGCTACGAGCGCATTCACAATGGTTGCCGATCCGTTGCTGACCTTGAGTGCGCGCCTTTGTGCCTTGAAAACCGGGCCTGCCTCCGGCATGTGCTGCGCGAAGTCCTGCTACGCGTCGCAGTGGTGACACTTAGCAGTTTCCTCCGCCGCAATACTGTTTGGTACTCACCGAAAGTATTTATCCGTGCCCGGTGCCTGGATGATCCTGAAGGTAAGCCTCCCCGCTTCTCGCTCCAGCCAATCGTCCTGGTTGGCTAGGATGGCTCACGCGACTCTTCTATTGCTGGCGCCCTTCTCCTCCAGTTCTGTCCTCCACTCCTGAAGGGCACGCTGGTGTGCTCACAGCTTCGCCATCGCGAGCAATCTCTCCTTGGTCCTACGCACTCGCGTAGTTCCCGCTGTAGATGCAACCTGACGACGGCGATAAATTTCCACCGGTTAATAGTTCAGATGAATACGAGAGAAACTCGAGTAGGCGATCGTTGCGTTTAGATTGACCGAAAAGTAACTGCGTTTTCATGCGAATTCTGTCATGATACAACAAACTTTATTAATCAAGTGACGTTTAAAACGAATTTTGTGACGTTGGGTTTAGTTTAGGTTAGATTGGCGTTCTCAAAAACGTCTGTCTTATCCTTTATGAAAACTTCTCCAAGAACTTCAGATTCGTTATCCTTTCGTCTGTGTTTAAATTTAGCAACCAATTCCGATACTGGCGTAATTCGAAGGGTTCCTCGCCATTGGAGTTTCTTTTCTTTTTCTTTAATGTGATACAGCTCTACTCCTCTTTGAATAATGTTAATAATAAATATTCCTCTTTGAAATCTTCCATTTTGAAATAGACGCGAAACGAAAAAGCGTGCACTTTCTTTTGGAAACAAGAATTATATTCATGTACATTGCGTACGCAGTTATTACAATTCCGTTCGACTCGAGGTCTTGTCATCGATGGGAAGTTGTGCAAATTCAACACAGTTGTCAGGACACAGTGACACAAGAGAAAATTATGATTATGTAGGTTACGTGTAGAGATACGCAGTTATTACAATTCCGTTCGACTCGAGGTCTTGTCATCGATGGGAAGTTGTGCAAATTCAACACAGTTGTCAGGACACAGTGACACAAGAGAAAATTATGATTATGTAGGTTACGTGTAGAGATCAACGTGTGGAGAAATAGTATTTTCGTTGATAATCAGGAGTCGAGTCACCTCGAAGGTAACGTAAATGTGTGTGTGTGTGTGTGTGTGTGTGTGTGTACAGGTAGCGTACACATATGCGTACACTTTTATACCAACTATTGGAATAATTCAGACAGCTGTTTCGATTACATTCGTACGTAGTGATGACTGAATTCGCCGAATACGTAAAGAGTTTCTACGACACGGAAAAATTGTACAAAATTCTTCGCGTTCGAGCTTGTTCGAACGTTTTGGAATTGATTAAGCGGGGTCAATTGAGCAACTCCGAGAATATTGCACAATGAAGAAGTAAAGGTCCCGAAGGTTGTGTGACAGTTGGTAACAAGTTTTAAAGGCTTCGTGTGTCCCCCGAAAAGAGAATCTCGATTTCTAGA
Source organism: Lepidotrigona ventralis hoosana (assembly GCA_002806875.1). Lineage (NCBI taxonomy): Eukaryota > Metazoa > Arthropoda > Insecta > Hymenoptera > Apidae > Lepidotrigona > Lepidotrigona ventralis. Next base: position 1,043 of record NIPQ01105303.1, on the reverse strand, counting down.
AAATCGAAGGTGTCTCGCTGGACTATAAATGATTCATTTGACGCGATGCTCACGAAGTGAAGAGAAAGCTCGTCGTCGATAACGTCAAGGGACGATAGCTAAATAGTTACAACACGACAAAGTTGTAAAACACGCTTCCCAGAAATCGATATCGCGCGTCGGGTTTATCTCTTGCATCGCATCGCCTTTTCTTTACATTTTCTTTTTACCTCTCATCGAAATTTGATCAACGATTGGCCAATTTATCCGCATACATATCGTTCGATACGTACAGAAAGACTTGTGGTCTCGACTGATCGATTCGAACGCATGAAGTTTGCTATTCGTTTCGATCGTGCTGCAATTTCGAATTCGGAAGAATTAGCGAGCAGTTGAAAAGCTGTTCAAATGGCTGTTCAAAGCCAAGGATCGGCACAGGATTGGAGAGTTGTTGGCAAATGTCTCGCGAACGCGTGTAAGAACGAGGCTGAAAGAAACTGTCGATCCGCTTATTATCATTTCGCTAATTATCTCGACGTTTTCTCGCACCGCGCACGAGAGCGAAATTTGTCAAAGTAAAAACAGGGGAAATATGTGGCCGCTGAAAGAATAATTCCAGTTGAATTCGACGTTGTTTTTCTTTTCTTTCTCCTAAAATTGAATCTCCTTCTCGCCACGCGAACATCGAATTTCATTTTTCTCGACTGGCTAATGAACTAGTTGAAATTAGTTTTACTTTTAACTAACTATGATAATAATAATAATTAGCTGCAATAGTAGTAGCATGCTCGATGTTCCGGAATATTTTTACTACGTCGAAACGTAAGACGGTTTTATCATCGTTCGTCGTTTAATAAGAACAAAGACGACCGGCAAATATTTTCGCTAGTTAAATTAACAACTCAGGGAAGAAAATAGAGCCGAGCGAACGAACAAACGAATAAGAATAACAGGTTAATTAAATGTATTTGCAGCAGTTTAAAAAACTGGTAAAAAGTAGAGTCGAAAAAAAAATTGGAATCTTACGCAAAGGTTTTGAGAATCTCTCTCTCTCTCTCTCTCTC
>NIPQ01105291.1:1504-16601 GCA_002806875.1 Lepidotrigona ventralis hoosana | reverse complement strand
GTCATTTTGATTTTATAGTCAATTATCTACATCGTAATGTCGTAAGAAATTTCCCCTCGAAAAATCTCTCGAAGTTTATACCTCGACTATAGCACTTGAACTAACGTTGTAGCTCGAGCATCTTGCATCGTACGTGCAGCGAGGCTCTCTTGGCTCTGGCGAGGCTCGTTGAAAGGTCACGTCGACGACGTCGTTGATGGCAAAACACTCCTCTGCCAGCACTTTTACCTTGCTTTTACCTTTCTTCTCATCCGAAAGCCGCAGGCACTGCGGGCAAATACTTGGCACGCGGTTTCGCGCGCTCTCCGCGACGCACGCTCATTCTCTATCGCTTTGTTCTCGTTACTTTGTGTCGTCGGAGATGCATCGTGTCGTGCAATCGTGGCTAGGAACGCAGCGGACCGGGCTCATTATGATCCCACGTCAGTCTGTTGATTGAATTGACGAGTGAAGAAGTCACGTCATCTCTTTCAAATGTTTCGTTTCGCACACATGCTGGTATTTACCTCCGAGAGTATTCGACACCTTTCGTCAATGTTTTACAGCGTGCTAGCTACGTACACATGACTTTTGGAATATAACTTCGACGATTACCAGAGAGGAAGAGTCATCGAATCATTGGAGAAAGTTATTTTCTACTATGGATGTCTACACGTTGTTTGTGGATACTTCTTGCTCTTCTGGTTTCGCATCAGCGACATAATTGACGAACAGATTAACTTTCGACTGTTTTCTCAATCATCGCCAAACAATCAGCCAAATAACCAAAATATCGATTCAGAGCAAAAACTTTCGAACAGAGTTCCACTTCTAATATGTTCGAATATAAGGAACAAACGAGAATTGTGAAAATCAATATGCTTTCATAATTCACTACTGCCCTCCACTATGTATAATTTCTGTATAAAATAATGGAAGCAGTAGCGATTCAAACAATTAGATCCAATATTAACTAAAATTCTACCACCATGATTGGAGTTCTATCGTGGATAGAGCAATTCTCTTGCTCAATTACATACATAAATCGCGCAAATCAATGCTCAATCTGTCTAAGATCTAGATAAAGAATCGTTTTGTGATACCCGCTAGGTATCACAACCGGTGCCATATTTCAAATATAATTAAATGTGGGGTGAGCGAGTCTCGTTGTTTGGAATTTCTTCTTGCGTGGCCTAAGAGCGAGGCAATTGTGCCCGATGCGAAAAATACCAAATTTGGGACTGTTTGTCGTCTAGTCGCCCTAATTTTTCTTAAGACGCGCGTGCGCAGTGCGTACGAACACAGAGGTTTTTTAAAGTTACGAAACAGAGAGAACTTAATTATTCCGACCTGTTCGATTTCCCGATTAATTACTTCAATGCTTGACAAGTTTTATATTATAAAACCACATGGTTTAATTTCTCGTTATTTGCCCGCATGAAACAATCCACAAAGTATCCACAGTATCCGATTTGTCGGCGAGAGAACGATATAATCGCGGGGTGTTACAAGTTGCAGCAGATAAGAGAGTCAAGCATCGCGATCCCAAGTGACCTTTCGTGGACGGTTAAGTGGGATGCTCGCGAATGGAACCATCTCGACGCATTATTGTGAATCGTCGCGGCAATGAGCGGAGCCTCGGCCGTTATGCAATCAGCCGCGAGCACGAGGCTCGCCTCGAGTAAGGTCTACGACCAAGGTACGTAATCCCGGGATGGGCAACAACGAAGCCTTCGACGGTATGCCGCAGCGTCGTCCCGTCTCTCGGTCTCTCGGTCTCTCGGCCTTCGTTTCATCCTCTACCCTCTCTCTCTCTCTCTCTCTTTTCTCCGCGCCACTTTGCACGATGCCGCGAGTTCTCCTCGATCGAGACGACAGACTCTGTACGCGCGGCGCCTCTGCGTACCAGAGGACGATGACAGGCGTTGGAAGCTTTCTCAATCGAATCGCGAGGGGAATACCGGTGGCCGAGGAAGATCGTGTATCGTATTTAATTGCGATACGACCGGGATTTCAGAAGAGACGCTCAGATTCTGAATCTTACGTTTGCGGTATGTTCGAACACCTCGATAGTATTATAATTTTAATAGCTCTCCGCTGTAAATTCTCCGAGCTGTCGAAATCTCCCCTCTCTGAATTCCTGAAATTCCAAGATCATGAAACTTTGCAAATTTACTCATAAAAGGCTCTCTGGGCGCTTAATTCGACTTGTCAAGAAAGTGAACGCGAGACGCTTCTCGAGTAATCTTTTCGCTCCTGAACGAAGGTTGCCAGCGTTACGCAGCAAAGAATTAGGTGAACGCAGAAGCGACAGAAGCTAAGTTTCGCGCGAACGATGTATAATCGTTCAAAATATCATTCTGTACACTCACATCGTCCCTCAGACGTCGTCGATTCGGATTTCACGCTGTCACTTTCTCATCGAAACTGAAAAGCCAACTTCTCTCGCGTATTCACCGTCTGACAAATATCAAACGAGGTCGTAATCAGAAATGCAGATTACAACGAAGAATCGCATTGAAACAGAACCTCGATTATCATTAACGAAGTCCACCGTAATCTTTGTTCGATCAACAAGAGGAGTATCTCTCGTAAAAATTAAAATAATTCCCTCGTGACTGCTATTAACTTTTGTAATGGAAACTACTCAGATTGTAGGGAAAAGCTGGATCTGAGTTTGAGATTAACGACGATTATAATCGAACAGACTTGTGGAAACAAAAATCAGCGAAACAACTGATCCGTCTGGATTGAATTTTTGCCAATATATATTCATCGGTTCTTGTAAATTTCATTAAAATTTTATCCTTACTTTATTTCATTCTTATTTTATTCTTAAATATCAAGAGACGTAATGGTTGAAATAATTCGTGATTTTAAAATCATCTTTCATCCTTCTCTAACGTGGACATGGACAGTTTAAAAGCAATCCGAGCTTTCGAACTCGTCAATGTAACAAGACCGTAAACCCACGGTTAACCAAAATCGACTAGGAAGTGACTGAAAGATACACAGGTTAAACGGACGGTGGATTTCACGGTTTCTCGATCGAGCGAGGACGACGGATAATTCGACTCGAAAAGACTCTCGTGTCACAATGATGACGCACTCCTGTTTCACCGAGGAAAAGGACTGGTCGTTTAAAATTCGGTCCTCTCTCGTAAAGTGCTCTCGTAGCAACAAACGGTGTTTAAGTGGAGGCAGCGATAAACAAACAACAACGTCCAACATCGTAAAACAACGATTTCGCAGAGCGAATATGATTTAAACGGAACTCGAGCCTGCCATTAACTTCGTTAATCGAGGCCTCTCGCCGCGCTCTCCGCAAAGAACGTCACGTTGAAGTAATAAGTAAGACTATGCTTGGCTATAGTTTTCGGAAAACACACCGAGTCTGCGTATCACGTTAATTTATCGTTTCCACGACGCAGTTCTTCGTTCAATGGCTAAAAGATAATCGTCTTCGCGATTTTTTAAAGCAATCTAAAGAAAAAAATATCTCGAGAAGTGTCAATTTTACTTTAACACTAAACGTATCGGCATTTTACATATATACCTATCTTATCATAAGAAGTCATTTGAATAAACGTTGATTTTTAGAAAGAAATTCTTACTTTATTAACCCTTTCGGTACGAGCGCTCTGTCCGCCGTGATACACCCGTTGTATGAGAGCGCTTTAATAAAACAATGTTTCTTCTAACAAATGTCGTTAGTTTCAATATTAAAAGACATTTATATTAAATTCTGTTAATTATACAAGTAACACTAGAATTATATAAGTACACACAGGTCACCAGATGGATGCCGGATATATTCGGCGCTCGTACCGAAAGGGTTAAAGGAAATAATTTGCAACATAACTTCTGATTTCTAATAAAATACTCAAACATATATTTTTATTTAAATTTTGAAAAAGTGTCATTTGACCCCGCTTGGTACGTTTAGTGCCAATCAGAGTACATTTTCTTTTTTCTTTCTTTCTTTCTTCTCAGAAGAAAAATTAAAAATATTTTGTTGGCGTTTTATCTAGCAGCAAACATTCTAGACGTACCCGTTAATACCTAATTGGAATCTTGCCTAATGCATGAGAATCCATATAGTCTGTATATAAAAATCTATTCCGGTGGTTTCGTAGCCGTGACACGCTGCCATTATATTTACTGAATGGGGAAGAATGGCGATACGATCGAACGCATCGTCGAGGATCGCGAGAACGCGGGTTGAGCGGAACGTTGCTTCTGCGGGCCACTTTCTTGCGATTAACCTCGTTTCGAGGTGACGTCCTCGCCCCTGGGGGCAAACGGCGAACGATTATTGCGGCTGGTCGCGTGCAATAAAGGCAGGTCGCGCGTGTCGTTCGGCTCAATTAACTGCCAGAATGACTGCTCGAACGAGCTTCATCGCTATTCAAACGGCGAGATCCGCCGAGATGCATTCGGCGTGTCGAATAGCACGAACGATGTTGACGATTTGGAATTTAATCGTAAGATCGTAAGGAACGATAGAATCTCGTGCTTTAATTGAAACGCGCACGTGAAACGTAGCAGCAGTTGCTCCGGTTTTCTCTGTTTGCCTTTCTGAAGGCCGACGTCCTAATAAAAGAAGATTCTTCGTCTCGCTTGAGAAGGTCTCCAGTTCTCTGTCAACCGGGCACAATTGAATCGTTCCAGATAGTTGTCGTATTGCCATTTCGGCGTTCGAGTTATTTCTGGAGATATTGCAAATTTTACGCCTGATTCGAGAGTGGCACGACTCAAACACGTTGGTTTTTAAAGAAACTTTAAGGAGAATCTCGGCCAATTGCAAAACTTTCAATCGTTCCAAAGAACTTTAAAGAACGTTTATTCTCGTAATGGTAACTTGGAAATAGTTCAATTGTGTTTTAGACGTATGTGCAAAGTTCAACAGGTTGGGAAGCCTTTCAATCTCTCCCGATTCAAAAATATTCCAATTTTCCAAATTTCTCAGTCATTCGAAACTCAATTCTTTTGCAAGTGATGGTCAAATTTGAGCAATTCCGATTCAAGAATCCAGGAAAGCTCGCGTTCAGGCAATTCATGATTACGGGGCGGCAGGACGACGAAATCCATCACGAAGTTTCGAACTTCCCCGGCGAAGTTTCGAGAATGCATGGAACGCGCGTGATCCAGATGGCGTATCAAGGTCGGGCCATTACGACTCGCCGATCGTTCATTACTTTTCCTGATCTTGTATTTTGAGATTGAGGCCGTGCAATGAATTATGGCTCGGTGCAACCGGCGCATATAATTGATTTAAAGCAATGTCGGGGCTCGTTCAATGCGTACTTTCCGGCTGAACATGAAGATTGCACAAAGTGAGAAAAAGAGAGAAAGAGAGAGAGAGAGAGAGAAGGAGGCATCAGAAAGTGACGAGTCAATTAAATAATGTCTGAAGGCGATCATCATACTAAGGACTTCGTATCAATCAGATAATTGAAACGCGGTAGTAGGTAGTCCGCGCACTTAGTCACGTTGAAAGATTTAATTAAATGAAGAAGGACTACAATGAGATCCGTTCTCCGAGTATTTCATCACGCGGGCGTTCCGATTTTATGTAAATTAGCCGTCGATCGAACCTCGAGATTATGATTTGCAACATTTCACATTAATCTCACACGTCGTCTAAATCCTCGTATTCTACACAGTTTCAGACAATTGGTCAGACATAAAATTTCAACTCGATGAAAACGAAGTACTATATCGTCACTGTGCAACGTCGAGTATGTTCGACATATTAATCTTCCGCAATATAATAACATGCCGCAGTCAAATATTCCGAGCTCGATACTTTTTTCAACTAGACACAAGCACTCGGAAATATATCATTCGAATCGATGGCCGAATTCAAAGCATGGAATAAGTCAGAATATTCTCAAAGTCAGAGAACAACTCCGACCATCGGAGGCACAGACTGTTCGTCAAATCCACACACTCGCACGTCGACGAAGTGCAGTCACAGGGACACCGCGCGTAGCACCCAGTCACCAGGCACCTCTATTTATAAAACGCAATTACGATTTTCTCCCTGCGGAGAGAGAGAAAGAGAGAAAGAGAGAGAGAGAGAGAAGCAGCCTTCGTGGATCCGCCTTTGTGTCCGGTCCACCTGTTGCGCGCTGCATCCGTTATCCGCGCGTCGGGACCGGGAGGTGCGTTTACCTTCGTCCTCGACTCGAGGAGGAGGCTCTCGCCTCTCAGCCTCCCTGGGGCTCTGGTCTCGTCCGGTTCTCCTTTGTTTAGCGCGGTCGGGCGTCGACGGAACCACCTACCGGACTTCTCCTCCCTTGCCGATCGCTCTCATGCTGGGCAACACACCAGGGCAAAAAAGCCTTGCCCTTGCACGCGTTTGCCACCGCGAAAAATCTACATTCCCCGGCTCGGGGCTCGGAGGACTTGGAATTCACCAGCGTGCGCATACGTACAGATCGGCCCGTGTGCCAAGGACCGATGCCAGAAGCTGAATTAATTATCGAAGGCGCCGACCGCAGACCGAGCACGCGTTTTCGCGTTTCGCGACTCGGTGGCCGAGTCTCTTCTTTTCTTTTTTGCGTTTGATGTTGTACTCTTCCGTCGTACAAGGTTGTTTGCAAGCTGCTGTGAATCGGAGGATCGACGATTTTCCTCGACGGTCACAGAGACCTTTTCTTGAAATTTTAATGTGATCTTAGAGCGAGAATTAAATAGATGGAAGGTTTATCGTCACACTAGACGATGCTGTACGCATCTGATTATCAGGATTCAATTCTTCAGAAATTAGTACGATTACTGCGTACTAATCCAAATCGATAAATTACTGGGCCATTTTACCATCGTAACTATGGCAGCGGTCGAAGACTTTTACCAGTCGCCGTAAGTAGATTCTCTCGTTGCACAGTCCGCTTCCTTCGGTTGTAAATCGAGCATAATCGAGCTGAGAGTTCCGCGTCGGCTGACTCGAACGACATCGCATCGTAGGCGTATGAAAAATGATCCCGAGGAAGGCAACTCGTTCGCTCAATGTTCGTTCGCTCGTTCGATCGATTCTATGGTTATTCTCGCGCGAACTTACGTCAGATGCCACTCTAACGATTTTTCTTCACTTCTTCTCCTCGACGAACGTTGTCATTTCCTCGTTATACATTTATATCACCTCGGTCGCGCGTATACTTAACACGCCTAATCATCGTTCGTCGAAACCGCAACGACCTTCGAGGCTGGTGTTGTGCTGCACAATTCCGATATTTGCGACACTCGACTGTTTGCATCCGCATATTCCATTCCCATTCGCGCGACAGTGAAGTGGCACTCGCTGCTAGTCCCTGACGATTGTTGGAAAATAAAATCGTAGGAGGAAGCAAAGCCTTCGACGTAGTTACGTGATTATATTTTCAACAAGATATTAATAACACAAAGAATCGGAACTTGACAAAATTCTACAGAAGCGTCCTAGAACGAAATGTAGAATTCACACAATTTTTGTAATTTCAAAGTAATGAAATATTGAATTTTCATTACTATGCGAAATGTCCATTTCGCTGCAACGACTTCCCCCTGTATTCCAATGTAGCAGCAACGTCGTACATGGAAATAGGAAAAGAGAAAACGCCATTTACCTCGAAACTCATCAAACACCACCGCTTCGCCGGCCAATTAAGCAACTCGCTCGCAACAAACTGCCCGCGCCGGCACCGTAAATTCTCACTCAGCAGTCGTGCGAATCCTAGCGATTCCATTTCCAGCGACTACTTAAACAGACGCCAGTTTCACTGCTATAATTATAATCCGCCTACGCTCGACGAGACTTCGTTAAGAATGATCGCTCTGCAAGCATCCGTCGTCCTTCGTTCTAACGAACGAGGAAAAACTCGCAGAGTAATCGCGCATAAATTTCGTCGAGAGGGAATCGTCGATTTATCGCACATCATCTTCCACATCCAAGTCAGAACGGTTTTCTCGTCATTGACGCAGCCAGTGTCACAGCGTATGCAAATCCCACTCTATTCGCAAAGAATGTCTTTCGACGAAGATCGCACGGAGAAAACGTGATAATATTACGTGATATCAAAAGAAAAAAAATTGTTATATTGATTCCTTCAATCGTAAGAAATATACGATTGCCTTTAGTTAGTCACATATTACAAGAACAAATTTTTTTCGCGGTAGTAAAGGNAGAATGTCTTTCGACGAAGATCGCACGGAGAAAACGTGATAATATTACGTGATATCAAAAGAAAAAAAATTGTTATATTGATTCCTTCAATCGTAAGAAATATACGATTGCCTTTAGTTAGTCACATATCATAAGAACAAATTTTTTTCGCGGTAGTAAACTACTCGAAGATTATATTTATTCTAATTCTAGCCGCTAGAATTAAGTATCCACTATCTGCTCTAATTAAATACAAATTACAAAGTAGAATCAAAGTTCATGCACTAAAAAAGGAGGACTTAATTGGAGGAATCGCGAGAAATTTTCCACGAAAAAGTGCGAGCTGCTTGGAACTGTTGCTCGCTGTGTTCGATCGGTATGAAACATGGAACTTGGCATCGAATCAGGAATTTGGTTAAAAACGAGGACCTTGTCTCTGGTTTCTCGTTGAAAATCATCGGCATTCCACGGTTTATTGCGGCGGTTGCGCCAGCAGAAATCGCGAGAGACGCGATTCTTACGCATCGTCTTACATATCGTCGACGGTGGCGATACTTCTTCTATTAGCGTACCTGACCGAACAGGCAGACGTTTAATGGGACAGAAGCGCGGCGAAACAACCGGTCCAGTGATTTTCCCCCCTGTTAATCTGGCAGCGTGTTAATGCGGCCGATTGCACGCGCGTCACGAGGATTCGAAGCCTCGTTTCATTTACCGGAGCGTAAGCATTAATGGCTGGCAAATTACGAGATCAGTGACGTCTCACCGACATCGATTCGTTAAATCCTCCTATGCTCTCCTTCACTGTCACGCAAACGGAAGATTTATCGTTCATTTTTGTTGCGAGGAGAGATCTAATCCGACTACTTTTTTCCCTAATTAACCTTTGCTTGAATTATAGCGTACATTAATAATCCTCGTTTAAATACTCGAATATTAATTTGACGGAACGTCAAACTTTGTCCAATCATCGAGAAATCTCCAATGATCATAGAACAAGCACACATTTATTATTAACAAAACGAGCTGTCCACAATCAACTGTCTAACAAAATAATGCGTGTAAAAATTTGAAAAAAGAGTTAAAACAGGATCTACCTCGATATCGAAACATCGTTCCCAGTCGATATAGTGGATTGCCGATCGTACGCGCGATTCCCCCTACCAGCTACGCGAGCTGCGTGTCGTTTTGGAGGCTCGTCGATCGATTGCCGACAAACCAGTGGATACGGATCCGGTACAACGACGGCGCGCGAAAGGCGCGCGTTTACGAGCCGGTACACGCTCGATCGGTACCAGTTTCGGACAGGTTTGAGGCCGAAGGCGAACCGCTCGGCCCACGAAAAAGCCACACGAGCACAACGACGAAAAGTGAAAGGGACGCGGCACGAAGCAGCGACAGAAGGAGCGGTGGTACCACCCGTGGAAGCTCCCCGACCTAGCGTAACTGCCTCCTCCACTCGTGTAGACGCGAAATTCCCCAGTGTTACAACCGGTACGTGTGACCAGCCGCGACGTTGGACAATGTTTTACGGACGCTGCCGAGCGTCTGCCCATCGAGACTCAGGTCGAAAATCAACAGAAACCATTCCTCTTCCTTTCGAGGAATCGATTCCACCATTGAGCTCGAATGGTGGTGGCTTGGTCGATGCGTCGCTGACCTTCGAAGAAACGAGAAGAACGGATCCTGGAACAGCGCGGCGATGAGACCGCCTCGTTACCACCGCTTTCGACCAAACGGTGGCCTTCAATTATGACTGTGACCGCCGCGAAGCATCATCGTTCCGTGACAAAGAGCTAATCGTAGCCTCGAACACGCACGTTGCGTGTTGTTTTTTTTTTTCCTCCCCTCTTTCTCTATAAAAGAACCCATCCCCCAACTTGGAAAGCTCCCCACAACGGATTCTCCACGATCGTCATTCTCGTCCTGGTGAAAAAAACTTTCAGATCCCTTGCTAGTTGGTTGGTCGATGACCATGACCTTGGTCACTCCGCGAGTATGCGAACGAGCTATCGTTTCTGTAGGACTCGATTGACTCTGCACTGTTTTGTATATAAGTATCAACGAGAACAATTGATAGAATTGTTCTTGTTCTCTTTTTTTTTTAAAAACACCGTCGACACTGCTTTGTTCGACTTCCTCCGTTTCTTCCTATCATTTTCTCACTTTTGGAGTTACAAATTGTCATTGAAAGAAATTTGCTCATTCGCATCTTTCATAAAAGCCAAGCTCGCCGTTTCGAGATTAATCTTCGCGCCACTCGGTGGTGTGAACGCAATACGATAAACGGAATGACTGCAATAAGTTGCTCATATAATGACGGTTATAACTCTGCGACTTGACACCCTAACTACATCCGGTTTCGTGATGCCGAGACGTACGATACGAACGTGGTTACGGTTTAACGGAAGAGAGCCTCGCGGGAATAATGGCCACCCTTCCTCCGTCTACTCGAAACACCCGCGCGAGTAAACTCTCTTCAAGGTTTAAAAATCCATTTTTCGGTCATCCAGGAGCAATTGCAAGTAACCTTGGAAGAAAACTGTAAAACTGATGAAACAGAGGTTTATTACATTATGTAGTATAGGTATCGCACTGCTTTCATTCGTTCGTTTCTTTCTCACAGTAGACTGAAGATTGTGGCGTAGCGTGTCATAATTGATTTTACACGTTTCTACATGAATGGAATCGCATCGCAAACGGTCGAGCGAAATTTCACTTTCCAAGTATCGCGAATAATACAGCTTCTAAATATTCCTATACGGATGCACTACGTATTCGCAGTGTACACCAATAAATGAGTCAATACATCTCGCTTCCAACATCTACAAAATCAGGTCGAAAAAACGATCCACTAACGCGCCACCATTAGACGCTCCATAATTACTACGTTTGCGTCATCGTTGCGTCAGCGATTATTGTGCACCGGGTAATTGATATTCCAAGATCCGCTCGTTTAGTTAAGTTTGAAAGACGGCGATTAACCAGCAGGCTTGGCTCGCTGCTCGTTTTCTTCACGGACGTTCACGCGTGTGTATCTCCGAAAATTTCGAATCACCGGCGAACGCGCGAACGAAAGGCGGGAGAGAGAGAGAGAGAGAGAGAGAGAGAAAAAGAAATAAAAATCAAAGACGAGAAGGAAGAGAAAAACTCGAGCGATCGAGGTCGAGTTAAAGAAACGTCTATGAATTTCTGCACGCCTTATTGTAGCCACACATGTTATTTATGCCGTTGGGCAATCGAGAAACTCTCGACGTCTGTTTTTCGAGAAGCCACGCTTTTTTTCGACAACCGTGTACATTGGTCAATCGAGAAACGGCCAATGGCTGCTGTGTCATTAAACGTATTTCATTAACGTCGAACGTGAACACCGCGCCGCTCGTTATTCTTCGTCAATTGTAAATAATTTTTGCGCCTTCTCAAAATTATACTCGAGTATATCCGAGTATTTACAGAATTTCGTGCTCGTACGCGCGCAATTAAAGAATTTTCAAATTGGTATTGAAATTTGAATATCCTAACGATCGCTCTTTCACATCGATATTTCGGATATTTTGGAATTTCGATTGTGTTGTTGAGAACGATTTAGCTGGAAACGTGTTCACGTTCGACTATTTGTTGCAAGATCAAGATAACAACGTGACAGAACGATTTCGAGAAGACGTTAATACCAGATCGTTTTTACAAAGCGAATGATAGATATCAAGGGATCGTTGGTTTAGAGAACAAAAAATTGTTTAGTCCTGGTTAATTCGCCGGGTTTATCCGCCATTCATTCGAAACTAAAAGCGTGAAAATCCCGCGCTCTTTTAAAAATTAGCAGGTCCTTCTTTAAGAATGAATGCAACGTTTAAAAATAGCCACCAGAATCAGACGTCTACTAGGAAACGTATTGATCTTTTGATGTTTATTTCCGACGAAACGTCCATTTTTTTTTTTTTTATCAACACCGATCGATCAGTATTTCTCTCAGGTATTCCAAGCTTCCATCACCTTCGATTTCAATAACATTTCTCTCTCCTGTTTTATTGTTACTATTTTTCAAAATCAGATCTATCCGTCTGTCTGGATCCGCAAATAAGCGGACATCAGTTTCGAACCAGGCAGAAACCAGTTACGTGAGGCTATAGGCTGCCGAAAGGAATGCTAAAACGCGATAATGGATATCACGCGGAAACAAGGACTGTTTACACACGGTTCTTTTAGCGTTTTCTTCAATATCCAAGCGATTTCTAAATTCGATCGTAAGCTGTAGATACAGATACGTTGTACGGTCCGCCTAATTTCGAGACTCAACCGTGAGACTAATGAGCGGTTTTCGTGAGCGAAAGTGCAGCGGTACGAATATTTGCAAACACGAGTATCGCAATTTGAAGGCGGCAACGCGAAACTGGAGCAACCCTGCGACGAAAATTAGACACTGTTGCGTTGACAGAACGTCAATTATCTCGCTAGAGAGATAACTGGCGTGGCATCCATGTGTGGGCGTATTCGTGCAACGGAAATGAAAATCACGCAGTTACTAAATATTACTAACGTTTTACTTTCCACAAGTTTTTGGGAAACTGTATGTATCCTCTCCTACACAATCTTTCCAATAAGTTCAAATCGTAGAATCGAAAGAGACGGAAGATTTCGTAGGAAGAAGAAGAAAAAGACGGATTATCTGTTTAAAAATTAAACGACGTTGATGGCCGGCTCTTAACAGACTCATAAACTTGAACTCGATGAACCCACTTTCAAACCACAGCTCTCAAGGCAATTCCTTCCCGTACGTCAATACCATTATTTGTTCGAGACCGCGTTTGCCACTCGATAAATCATGCTTTTATCGCCAAATATTAATACGACGACCAGTCCCTAATATCCATATCGCATGCGAACGTCAACGAAAGACAAGAAAAAGAAAAAGAAAAAGAAAAAAAGAAAAGAAAAGTAGCCGCTGGTACAACGCTTTCCAATTTATGTACACACGGGCACAATAAGCCGGTGATGTCTGATCGAAGGGAGCAGAAAACATGTTCCGCCGGAGGGCGAGCGTACAAAGAGTACAGCCCGCGATCACCGATTGCAATTAAGTATCGATTAAAGGCTTCAAATTGTAATGGTCCTCGGTCACGCGCGGTACGTGCGCTCGCCAAACCAAACAAAGAAAATGCACGACGTTCCGGATGGAACACCTATCAACGTGTTTCTCTCTGTAGTTGTCACGGAAATTCGTTTTATTCTCGTTGCCGAGAATGTACGAGTCAAGTCGCACGGTGCAACGACCGCCAGTTTTTTAAATCGTCATCGCGCGGCCCTGCGTCCTTCGAGATCCTTCGACAACGTGGATCGAAGGGGCGTCCATCGTGGAAATTCGATTGCAAACTCTCGATTAGTATTCAAAGAATTGAAACAGTCGGCGATGTGTATATATCTTTCTACTGGTGTCGTTCCAATTTTCCGTCACGACTCTAAATTTAAATTGCCTTTTTTAAATGAAACGCGACTGATTCTCGAGCGGACATATCATATCCGCGCAAAAAACAATTCGTTCCACTTCGTTTCGTAATTGCAACGGTAATCGAGAATCGTCGCGAAAAACAGGCGATTCTTCGACAGATATCGCAGAATCATGCTAACCGCTATTAATGCCTTAGCAAACAGGGATCCACCGTGTAGGAATCTGAGGCTAGTGTCGCCGCTTTCACCACCTCTTAGGAGAGCCACCGTAACAAGCTCTTCCTCGCATAATCGAATATTTATCGATTTCTTTTCCGCCGGTCTCCAATGCCGAAAGAACGCAACAAATACGTCACATGCGAACCGTAATCCCGCGGTGAATGAAATGGAGTACCAGTCGTCGATCGAATCTCTGAGGTCATCATTGAACGAACGTTTGTTTAATATCCTCTTTTACACACACACAGACACACACAAAGAACAAGTTACAAAGGACCGTTTCTGGTTATACACGAAATTGTTTATTTGCAATTACCGTCGAAATTGTCATCGATCCTTAACGCGTGGTTTTGACGCGTGGATATTTAAATCGTGGATATTTAAATCGGATAAAAACGAATGGGCCGATCAGAGAGAGAGAGAGAGAACAGAAGCTAATTGGAGGCAAAAGTCTTGGCTGCAACTGGTTTCTCGGCGCGGATCGAAACGCGAGAGCTGGAATGGAGGGACAGATATGATAATATTGAATGACACGTGTTGCACCTGTTCGTGCGATTACATATTCACTTGCGTTTCGTGGCGTGGATGTGTGCCGTACACGGGCCATAGTTTCTCTCACGGCCACGAAATGCGAAGAGAAGGTCGCAGCGATTCTCTCGTCCACGGTTTAGGACGTCGAATGACTTTTCAACGTTATCAACGAGCAAGGAAATTTAATGTACGGAATACTTAAAAATTTACGTGTAATTAGAGTAAATTTAGTAGAGAAAAAAATACAAATATATCCGATATATACTGAATTTATACATTTGTACGGATCGATCTATCAAAAAGAATTAATTGGTAAAATTTCATTCTCGTACGAGATTTTCCGTGCTCGAACTAGCGGAGAAGGAAATTATAATTAATATTTCAACTGGTTGGACATTACAGGTTAAATCGAGACTATCGAGGGCAATCGACGCATTAACCGGAATCGATGAAACCGATCGTTCGAGATATTATGAAACAAATTAACCTTTTTTCTACACGCTGTTCCTTGCCGGCGAAATGATAAATATTCCTAGGCGAGGCAGTTTGTGACAGTTATCTAACATCTCGTCCCAACCTTGCCTCGTTACTCCACTTCCTAGTTCGGGTAGTTCGTAAATCTCTCGGCTACCAAAGAATTTCACTCGCCAATAATCGAAACTGCGCTATAACCTACGTCTCCGTCAATACTTCCCTAATGCATCAGGCTGATTCGCGTAAATTCGAGATTATACAAATCGTTTGCATAACCAGAGCAGAAAAAGAAAGAAAAAAAGA
>NIPQ01105255.1:0-17309 GCA_002806875.1 Lepidotrigona ventralis hoosana | reverse complement strand
TTTAATTTTTATCAGATGTAAAGTACGTTTTTATTTGTAATAATTTTCATATAATTTTTACGCAATGAAAGTATTCGCTGTAATGCGTTACGTATTTACAAATTACAGTTAAACATTATATTCGAGGTGAATATTACACGTGAAATAATTTTATTTGTACGAGTTAATACTTTATATACGAAGCAAGTATGTCAACCTGTGAATTCCTGTTTACGATCCTATTTTTACGTATTTGAATAACACGTTAACCTTTCACATTAAAATTAAAATTGCTCATCGAAAGCTCGTTCGGTTGCTGATCGAAATATTTACTATTCTCTATTAATGCTAATTAATTACAAACGAAACTGTCAGAGTACAAAGGACAGTGATAAATATAAAAAAATTCTGTCAGTCACTCCTGTTCCACCTGTTTGACGACACAGAGCAAACATGAAATCGCGGAACGTGCCGCATCCCCATGCAAATAAGTCGATCAAAGGTGAGAATTATCATTTGAAATATGCACGTTTCACGTATTTGCAGTAATTTCAAACACACCGAATGCACGACAGTGCGCGTTCGTACGAAGCGCAGACAACAAGGAATACCAACTGGGACGACGCGTCATGTCGTCAGGAAAGGAGAAACAGGCGATGCAGAGTTTCGCGCGCCTCGAAATCGTTGCCAATTCGATGTTGCTCTTTTTGAAATGCCGTCGTGCGCGCGCCACAGCTCCTCGCGAAGACGAGGCCACGCGCCGAACGATATTCTAAGATTAGGATAGCGATGCGTTCGGTTTACACCAACGGAAATACCCGTGTTTTCCACGTGCGTCTGCCGACCTGCGTCCGTATGTCGGGAAATAATCCCGCCGGAACACGTATCGTGAAAGTTGAAACGCGGCTCGTTAACCCATTAACATTTTCGCGGGCGAGAACGTCTTCTTCTCTTCATCGTTCGCTCGAGCCAGCTTGTTTTCGTTTGTTTTTACACGAGCAAGTTACTTAAAAAATGACTGCCGCGAATATGAATATTTGTACAATGATATAATCAATCCTCCACGGTTCGCTTCATTACGTTTTTTATATACAAAAATTTTACAAGAAAGAAAGAAGAACAGTATTTCATACAAATTTATAAAGTAATGAAAGAATGAAAGAACTGTTTCTCTTTCAAATTCGTACGAAGTTAATTGTTATGAATCACTTGATTTATTGAACAATTGAAATTCCAACAAATCCTTCGAAGAGTTAATAGATTCGATCGTCGTTAAACACAGCCAACAAAGTATGGAATTGTGCTTTATCTCGGAATGGAGTATCGTGCAAATACAATAAATTTGTTATTTAAATAATAAATGGATATACCGCCGAGGGAGCATAACACGCGGGAAGATGAAACGTGAAACACGAACGATGATGTGAACGATTATCTTATCGCAAAACCTCTCCGATATCAAACAGTCAGTTGTAAATCAATTACATTTGTTTGCAGTGTTGCGCGGCGATCCTGCGACCTTTACGCAAACGCTGTTCCATCGTTACTCAATTTCTGAACGCGTTTACCGCGTGTAACCATAAGTTTTATCAGGCTGAACCGAAGGAACAACCGACACTCGTGGAAATTTATAATATTGCCAGAAACACTGCTAAAGTGTTAAATGCATCATAAAACGCTTAACAGCTTGTTCGGTAGCAGCGTGACATGTATGACACGCGGTTTTTGTTTCGAGAGCTCGATGTTACGCAATCAAATGAAATCTACTCCAACAGACGAGCTTCTGATTAAATAAATACGCGAATAATGTTCTTCGTTTGCTAAATAAATCGCGACTCGGATAATCATCGATACTGATAAATGTAACAACATTATACGTATGCAAGTAGTACAAATGGAACGTAGCCTGTGGTAATTTACTCCAATTAACAGGCGAGCTTCTGATTAAATAAATAAATGCACATGACTGATGCATTCTTCCTTTACTAAATGAATCACAACCCAGGCGATCGTTTGTTACAGGGAAATATTAAAAGTTCAAATCCAATTTCAATATTTAGTTTCAACGCTGGTTTGGTTTCAAGCGTTATTTTCGTGTCGAGAATTAACAAAACACTGTTAATTGTTTTGGTTATGTCTGTGAAAAAAAATTCAACAACTTTCGATATAACGAGATGATGTACATATGTGTTTATGAAGAACTCGTCGAAGAGTTTATCAGAAGCGGCTTGTGTCATACAAATATGCCTTTTGCTGACAAAACTCTCAGTTAGCAGAACGCGATAATTATATTACACTGATCGTATTATAACAGGCAAACTATTCCGTCTGAAGTTTTTGTTGATAAAAGAATATTTGCACTCTTTAATGAGAACTGATTTTATATATATATATATATATATATATATATATATATATATATATATATATACTAGTATTTAAATATACTAGTAGTCAACACTTGTCGTCAATTCCCATAGTCTGAATCAAACAATACTACTACTGAATATGCAATACTGAATCAAACAATAAATCACTGATGTATGCATGTGAATGGATCACTGAAAAATCTGCTCGTTTACAATCTCGAAGAAGCACCAAACGCGAAAGCAGTTCAATCTACACTCGTCGTACATACATACAGAGTTCCCGTTATCCACTCTGAATCGGAGCAACCATCCGTTCGAGAGAGCTATATACGCGCGAATACCTGCCATTCGTCTAGCTGAAAATCGAGAAGATCGTAGCGCCGTGGCGGCGCCGGATGAAGACGACATCGAACGGTTTAAGAAGAGGCTACCAGCGAGCGAAGAGAGATCGAGAAAGGATGAGAGGAAATACCAAGGGCGAAAAAGGGAAGAGAGATAGGCAAGGAGGGAGAGAAATAGAGAGAGAGAGAGAGAGAAGGAACGGAGGGAACCACCTGTAACCGCTTATACACCGGTACTTATCTCTCGGTGTTTACAGATCGAGGATAAGATTACACGTTCGAGATAACGAACGCATTATCGAAGTATCGCCGCTTGTTTCTGACCCCACGCAGATCATCGTCGGCCATCTTCTTACCCCCTCGTTTTCGTCAAATATCGACAGTTGTTTCGAAACGTTTTGAGAACCGAAGGACTTGCTAACTTCAATGATCCATCCAAAGACCAAGCAACAACTTGTCATGTTATAATTCTTCAAAATTATAGAATTCTAGGTGAGGGACAGACAAGCGAGCTTTTGGAATTGTCTTTCGTAGTTGCAACGCTAAAACAAATAGAAACTCTGTATAATTTGATTAGAAAGATTGAACTGTCGCGTTTCAATTCGTTCTTTCCAGTGGTGGATATTCTACTTCACTGGTGTAAAATCACTTTTTATAAAATTGAATTTTCAGAACTNATATATATATATATACACATATATATATATATATATATATATATATATATATATATATATATATATATATATATATATATATATATATATATATATATATATATATATATATATATATATATATATATATATGGGAAAACACTCTAAATGTTGATCATCAAGAAATTTTTACCTCTCTGAAGTTGAGGCAAAATCGCCACTCTTGCTGAAAATTGTTTTAAAATTGTCTTACTCGAGGAAAAGTATATCTCAACGCGGACAATTATTTCGAATCATTGTAACTACGAAGCTAATCACGAGACAGGATTAATACGTTGTTTGTTTCCATGAAAGTAATTAGCTGAATAAGTTAATGGCCGTATTCAATATCAGGAATTCGTATTTAAAAAAAGCGATACTTTTACACATGTTCCCCTGATGATTATTTAAATCTCGCGGAGATTAAAACGATCGGCGTTAAAGTTAGTTTCATTGAAATATCGAGCGTGCGACCCGGCGTCTGTCTGTCTCTCTCTCTCTCTCTCTCTCTCTCTCTCTCCCGACACGCCGAAATATAACGAAGATATTTCGAGCTCCGGGTATTATACGAGTCGCGTTGTATAACAACTTCTGCACGGGGAAACGTGGAGCGTCGAAAAACGTCGATACTTGCGTTTGCTTTGGCGTTACAAACGAAAATGGCCGAAACAACGCGATTGAATAAAGTTACAATCCATGGGGAAATTAAAATTCGTTTACATCGTACGGGTTTTATTCGGCCGTCTACGCGTACGTTTCGATAACTATCGGCGATTGTTTCTCCGTAAATTGTACATACAGAACACACAAAAATCTGACGATGAAAAACGAAAAAAAAAAAAAAAAAAAAAAAAAAAAAAAAAAAAANAAAAAAAAAAAAAAAAAAAAAACGAAAAAAAAAAAAGAAAAAACCAAACGAGCTACGATTCATCGCGTGGATTGCGATAAAATCGCCTCGTTTTGACGACAAAAGTCTCAATCATAGGCATTAATACGTGCAGCTAAACTCGCAACTTTTATGACAGTTGTCAATTATTGCTCGTCTCTGGAATGTGTCGAAATTTCGAACGTTGCCCATTAAAGATAGGGATTTTTTTTTCTTTTTCTTTTTTGAAAAACCAATCGTTGTGAATTGTAGAAAGAGCGTCGTGTCGTCCGTTAAATATTCAGTAAAAGAATCGTTTGACTGTATATACATCGGATCTTGTATTAGCAAAACTTTTTTGTGCTGATTATTAATTATTAATATAAAGTTGTCAATCAATCGCGGATTAATTTCCACGCAACGAACATATCAATCGTCAAATATTCTACTTCGCAATGTGCGAATAAGAAGACACAAAGAATTACTTTTTGAAGGTGGTATCACGGGATACGTAGTTGTTTATCAAGGAATTAACAGCGAGAGAAAAATTCGAGTTTCCGCGGGAACCAGTTTCCCTTGAAATATTAGAGAGACGTGCACGCGCAACACCGAAAAAGGCCTCGATATTTTTACGCGGACCTTCGTCGAGAACCTTCGTGGTTTTCTCCTATGAGCTCGATAACAAATGAAGTCGTTGCTCTGGCTGCGTCCTTCGCGGCCCACGCAGATTCACGATTCTCAGTTCGAACAAACGTGAAACCGACTCTCTACGCACAATCGTGGTGTATAATTCACAACAACAATCGGTGTGAATGAGCGTGTACATAATATACGCTAGAAATAGCAAGTGAAACTTATTTCCTATTAAGAAATTAAGAATTTTTATTCGTAATACACGAAAGATATGTACATCTTTTATAATGGTTAATGGTTGAGAGAATCTTCAAATGTTACAAAGACTTTGCTCACTCAACGAAATATACTTCTGTTTTCCTATATATACCAAGTATGCTGCATTCGTATAGCCCATTTAGGTGCCATTACGCTTCCCATTTCAATTCAAATTCCTGCTTATTCATTACGCTTGTTTAGCGTAATAAACGCTAATACAAATACTAGAGAGAATTTGGTTGAAATCAAATTATCAAAACTTCCTCAACACTGATAAATGTCGAAAATTTTTTCATGCAGATAGAAAATTATTCTTCCCCTTCCTCCAGGCACTCACGCAATTGTTGAAGCTATCCAGTACAAAAATCTTCAGTTATGACATATTTTAAACAATAATGCAATACAACGAACAACCGTACACATTCACTCTTATCAGTCAGTTCGTGTCTCATAAAGCTCCACAAATTTATTTACTAGCTTCCAGTCACGTTTACTAGCGAACACTCGAGTGAGCAATGGAACAACCTACTAAATCGAAGATAAAGATAGCGACGAGCATTCAGGGGCCCTTACGCGTGACGTTAAATCGATACGAGCCCTCTTAGTCTTATCCTTACGACTTAAACCTAAGTCGTCTAATAAGACGATTCCGAGTCTCAGTGTCCAAATTGGAGTATCCATGATGCGAGATCCAGGCGACGAGTCCAAAGACAACCGTACAACAAACCATGTAATGATCGACTTAACAGTTTCACATTGTTTCGAGCCTTTCAGTCAGCACGAGACTTTTAAAAATATAGTTGTCTTCTTTGGAAAAGTAACGAACTGGCGGTCCGTGCCTCTACTTTTTTGGCCGGTAGAAATCCCCTCCGCTGCATCAATCTCACCTTCATTTTCGGGTTAGCTAAGTTAAGAACGACCTGCTGCAACGGGAAAGAATGAACAGAGTGGAAACTAATTTCCAATGATGAGGAAATCGGAAAACTGAGATCATACGGCTCACGGCGGGGAAGAAAGTTCACCATCTTTGCCTTATTGTCATTAGAGGCGTTCAGGCATAATCCCAAGGATAATAGCTCTGCACTGCCAGTGTGTGAACTAAATGTCCGAACTTGTGGTTCCTCTCTTACTGAACAGGATTACTGTCGCAACGACTAGTCATTAGTATTCAAATTCGCGAGAACGCAACGCTGTGTTTTGACACGTCGCGATTAGAATATTTTAATCACAAACCTACGATTCGCAGCATACCTACAGAAACTGAAATCAAAGTGTTATACAGATATCTGTAATCTCGAGTGCACGTTCCATCAAACAAGCTACTTACAAGCTACTAACTAACTTACACAATATTTGTTTATAAATATAGAAAACGAAACATAATCTATTACGGAGTAATACGCAATCGCGGATGAAGTGAAACTTTTGTATCGACTCGACGACTTGCCATTATTCATAAGTATTGAGATCGGTTCTACCTTCGTCTCGTGAATAATTCATTTTTCTCGCCGTGCAATATCGCATGACAATTACTTACACAAAGCAATAAATTGAAAAGACTTGGTAAATTGAAAATGAACGTCCTCAATCCACATTCGTGTCGTTATCTACGCAAGTGGTACAAGTGCTGGTATCGCTGGCCAGCTGATTCGAGCGCGTCGCGATAAATCGCCACGATCTTGATCGGGGTTTGTGTATGCATGACTAACGTAACCTTGAAACTAATTACCCACTGGCTCGTAAATAGCGAAACATTCGCGACGGTGACCGTGCAGGTTCGCATTCATCGACGCGTGCACCACACATCGAGAACGCCTGCAGCGAGCTCAAGAAAGAGCTTGGCGATGGATCGATGTTCGTGTCGCGAGCACACGATACACCAAGTCACGATCGAGGCGAATAATTAAAATTAATCTTCTCCTGCCGAGTCGCAGTCCCGTCGATTCTCTATACATTTCATTCAAAAATAGGATTTCGAATTTCTTGGAGTTTCTTTAGGCTTTCGTCAGAATATCTCGCGGGATTGCACTAAAGTAGTTAAGATTTTGCGAATTTTTAGTTTCCTCTTCGTCTGAGTTGGTATGAAAATAAAAGCTGCACGTATATAAGGATAATCGTGTATTGAGCTATTAAAAATCAACGTGAAATTATATTCGTTTCGTTATGTTTTTGACGTATATAGACCGTATATTTACAAGGGATTATAAAGCGCAAAATTTCACAGAAATATATGAAATATCTAAAAGGTAGTTTCGAATTTTATCCATTCATGTATTTTCTTTTTAAAGAGCATCACGAATAAAACGATCAAAGTCTATCACCTCGTAGCGTAAATCAGCCGATGTGCTATCGGACATCGATGAATAACTGGAGCGATCGATGTTCGATATGACAATTAGCGGGTAACGCGAGCCGAACGATCGATATCTGACTCGCGAGGGCGTATCAACCGACACACAATCGAAATACTCGTCTACACAATCGTTTGATAGCCACGATTGATTGACGGTATTAAAAACACGTTGATATTCGACTGATTCTGGTCGATTCGTTGCTGTAATCATACGATTAAATATTTTATACCGCAGCCCCATTGTCTGATTATTATCGACAAAGTTGCAGTAAAGTTGTTTAAAATGTTTCTGCTTCGATCGACCGCCAATTTTGGCTTCAGGTGTCTTTACGCGATTAATACAATAGTCGTTCAGCCAGAAATGTCTAACTTCGAGTTGGATAATCGGAAGTCATATTCCACTTGATTGAAATTTAGTTTACGTGGGCGATTTAGAACGACTTGAGATCAAGCAGTTTGCTCGACAGACCGAAAGTTGCTGTCTAGCCATTCGTACAAAGTGATAATAGCGTATCGTGTAATTTGGAGGTGCCATCGTATTGTAATAGTTACGAATTATTTTAATTCACTCACTGACGAAAGTACGTTTTCTGACGAAGTTCATTCGTAATTTTTTTCAATCCATCTTAACTCTATGGTTTCTTGAAGGCTTAATATCTTTCCTATCGCTATTCAACGATAGATTTTGCAATTTTTAGAAATTTCAAGAAATTGCTGCATCTCTAACATTATGATAGAACATTCCTTGATTCCCGATAGATCGAGTTATTAAAACGAAACCTGTATCTTGTTCCAGTTACTTCGTCATTGTATGAATTTCGCTATAAGAAAACAACATTCGTTTTATTTTAAAGTTCACCCAATGTTTGAATGTAGCGTGTAACAAAGAAGGAAATGAAATATTTACTAACCAAAGAGCAATTTATAATATGGATGCTGATGTTACATACGATGCAAATTAGGTACACACCTGATATACTAGTGCATTCAATACATCTGCGCATTATATTATATAATATCGATATTGAGAAATTGATACAAGAATGCCACTCGTCACGTCCTAAAAATAAAAAGTTCGAAACAAAACGACTGCTTAACAACTGTTTCTTAAACAAACGAAACCCGCCCGAACAAATGAATATCCCCATTCCAGCATCCAAAGCGAATAAACAGAAGCAATCCCGCAAACGACGTGAACGAAACGATCGATATCGCTTCTGCAAGCGCGGACGAGCGAATGGAGTTGAAATCGAGGTGGAACGTAAACGGGACGTTCCGCCAGCTCGTGCGAACCAGCTATGCGCCAGAATAGCGCGAAACGAGAGAAGCACGCGAATATTCCACGCTTTTCGCCCGCGAGAATGTTGACCTGTGGAGAGAGAGCCGGCCGATCTCGCCTCGGGAAAGATAACTCGTCGAAGATAAAAACAAGCGGACGAAACACACAGCGGCGAGTACCGGCGGAATTTCCGCGCGAATCGATTCGCGCGCGTAACTAAATATTTTCGACAAAGTAGTTTCCCTCGTTGCATTCGACACGTGCACTCACTTTTTTTTTTTGCTTTTTCTGTATTTCGTCTCTTTTATTTACCGCTTACGTATACGTTTCACGTATCTTCCCGATCTCCGCGACATTTCTGCCTCCAGACAAGTGAGACGACGACCGATCAGTGTATAAAAATCACACGAGAATTATACAGGATATTACCGCGTAATTAACGTATTTCAACGATACCAAATCTGATAACTGATCGGAGATTCGATTCACAATCGGAACTATAATTGCTTGTAACGTTACGAAAACGCGAATTATCGAT
This sequence comes from Lepidotrigona ventralis hoosana, assembly GCA_002806875.1. Taxonomy (NCBI): domain Eukaryota; kingdom Metazoa; phylum Arthropoda; class Insecta; order Hymenoptera; family Apidae; genus Lepidotrigona; species Lepidotrigona ventralis. The sequence goes on along the minus strand of NIPQ01105255.1, from coordinate 7,999 downwards.
AAACATAATTCGATATTTTTCCCAGCGATAAGCCAAGAGTCAGTCTTCGTCAGCGGATTATCCAGTAGTATTATCCAGATTATTCAAACGAGATCACGTTTCTATCAGGCGAAGTTGAAAAATGCAGTGTACATTAACTTGCAATATTCACTACCTTTTTTCCCAACTTTTTTCCTTTTTTTCTTTTTATTATTATCAGTCAGCGCGATACCAGTTGAATTTTTCCGCTTGGTATCACCCGGTCGTTCGAAACAATAACCGACAGATTCGTATGCCGTATTTTTCGTTAACTAAAAATACGAAAGGCTATTAATACCGGCGATCCCGTTGCCAACAGCAGATTCCATTACCACGGCGGAAACTATTTTTATTATTTCGTGGCTGCCAAAAAATCGACGCCTCCCTCCGCCCCTCGCGCGTGCATGCGTGTGTGTATTTTCACGTTTCGTCCCGAATCTCACGCATCAAATCAACCGCGATTCAATCGTCCCGTTTCTCGTTATCACGTTAGATTATCACGTTTCATGCGGGAATACCGTGATATCTCCTTCGACGTTAATACACGTTCGACGACCTTACGAAACGTTCAAACAAAATTTTGCTAGCTCTTCCGTGCTATCGTAAGCAGATTACAACTTGCAGAAAATGGCAAAGAACGATAATTATCGAACGGATGATAATAATCGCTTTAAGGAATCCATGTTTTAAAGATTGTGTGTATTTTTGGAACGATGATTCTGTTTGCAACAACACGATTCGCGATATATTTTTGACGAACGACGATAAAGATGGCAGCTTCGTGGAAAATTCTTTGCTTGGTATTAAAGAATTATATATTTCAACGTGTATCTTGCGATGAATTACGATGAATTTTTATACATTATACATAATGTAGATGATTGTGATATATGTATTTTAAGAATCGCTTAATATTACCACGTTAATGTTTTTTAAAGATTCCGCTTCTTTGGAACTTGAGGTGAATTTTTATATATAACAGAGACGACGGTGATGCATTTTAGACATAAACTTTAATATTAATTAATATTAATATTAAAGTGTATTCTTTCGTACGATTCATTTTTATATGCACACGTTGGAAACGATCGCGATGTATTATGAATAATCATGTTCAATTTCACAATCAGCATCCTTTTGCATAATAATTTACAAATTGATAACATTAATGAATTAATAAGAGTTACAGATTATGGATTGCAAACGTTCCCTTTACGATTTCAAAATTTTATGATTCAATGATTCAAAATTTGCAAATTTCACTTGCAAAATTCCATCTGTTTCACTGATATACTGGTTAATATTAAGCAAGAATGCATATTAATGTTGATGTGAATATTTACCGATTTACAAATCCATGAAAAAAAACACGAACCGTTTTAAAAAAACACACGAAAAATCGAATTGGAAGGATAAACGAAATAAATTGAAGTTTTTGATACCAACGATAAACTACAAGCTACAAGTCAAAATATTGGACTCATCCTGCTTATATACCTATCTATCCATTACACTGATATTGTACATCGAGCATAACTGAATGATTTATGCTTGATATTACAGAATAATTATTGTACATGATAATATAATAAACAAAACAAATTCTAGCACTCACATTGCACTCGTTTTCACTAAAATTTCTATAAAATCTCTATAAGTTCAAACTCTTCAATTATATATATATATATTTATAGGAAGAAAATCAAATAGCTGGTTAATGGAAAAAAGAGTTGAATAAACAGTAAAACTATTGTAGCATCGTATAAGAGAGAGAGAGAGAGTGTAGCTTCGATGGATCGATCTGTATCGGTCCGACGATTAGCGTTAATGTGAACAGTTTTTAAATGGAAAGTCTATCGGAAAACGATAGTTAAAGTCATCGTCTATACAGCGAGAGACTACTCGCCTCTGTATAAACGATTCAGGGAGTATTTAAGAGCGGCGGGAAGAGTCTTGAAAGCTCAGATTAACCGATGGAAATGTTGGTCAAGCGAGCAAAGAGTAATTTCTTTCGTTTTCTTCTTATTACACTTATCGGACGCTCGTCTTATCATTCGGAATTAAATGCCTGACAGCATGTCGCTTCTTTCTTTCCACCGTGAACCACTGCGAAGGGAAATTTACGAAAGGACGAGAAAGAAAACTGTCGGCTTTGCTTTATAACGCTAAAATAGTATTTGCAATTTATTAGTAATCTTTCGCTGGAATAGATATTTCATAGATTTATAAATAATGCATTTTTCAAGACATCTTTAGATTTATCTAAATTACGTACAAACGTATTCAAGTAAGATTCTTTCGCATCGCTTTTTGTATGAATACGAACATTGCGAGTGAGATAATCAATAAATAGCGGATTTTTATGCATTTATAAAAAGTTCGAGGAAAATGCATAAAAATATATAAAATATTCAAAAGAAAACTGAAAATTATGTTAATACGCAAAAGAAATAATTTTTTATTTAGATTTCATACTTTCAATTACGTTCGTGAAAATTTAAAAATTCACGGTCTAGTAGTCAGTTCTTTAGCCTTTCGTCAATAGTTACTATGATTATATCGAATAATTGAAATAATATTCGCAGTTTCTATACAGTTCCTAATCTTTTTATAGAAATTGCGTAGACACAAGTGTATATTTTGGAAATATATATCCACTATTAAGGTATATTTCCTTTAGTTCGTCAAAAATTTTATTTTAATACAAAAGATATAAAGAACTGCAATTTATACGATCATTAACGTAGATTAAAAATGCAGATAAACTATGTAGAAAAATGGAGATTAAAACGATTTTTTGAAATAAAATGGAAAAAACGTACGAACCAACTTCACGTACTTTACTTTCACTTCGACTTCACGCTCGTCTCTCCAATTATCATATTTAGGAACAGACATTGCTATTTTCAGTCTCTAACTTGCTATTTTTAGTACCTCAGGTTTCTATCCGACCTGCAGCGGCGAACGGATGGAATAAGTGGAATGAAATCACTTTTGACTTCTTGCGAACTTGCAAACTAAAAGACCAATACGACGACCAATCGATAAACGTTTGGTTCAACGACTTTTCATCTCGAACCGAAAATCTTTCGAACTTCCAGCCTCTAGATACAGATGAACTTTGATAACTCGAACCTTTTTTCACAACTCGAAGATCTTTTTCATTTCTTTTTTTTCACGTTTCTCCTAAAACTTCTTTCCTTTTAATTTGAAGTACGATTCGACAATTTCTTTTCCATTAAAATTCAGATTATCAATATTGTATCTGCGACAAGTTTCATATTCTGCTTCGTTAGAAGAAATGTCTTGGTTGACGAGAATATCTCTAGAGCAGCAACTTTTGTACAAACTGAAATTTTGGCTTGCGATTAATCTCCTGTCTCATTAATGTCACATCGCGCGTAAATGAACGAAGCTGCAAATTAACGAAGACAGGTGTATATGTTTCGACATTAAATCTTCAGTTCTCGAAACCGAGAATTATTAACTGCAAGTCACGTCACTTTCGCATCGTTTCGCGGTGTTACAGCGGTGAATAGCCGACACTCACTTAAGCAACTACTAAAGGAATCATAAGGCAAAGGGTTAACCTTCTTGCGGTGTCGCGCTGGCCTCGGCGTCCTATTTTATTCAAGCTGTTCAATGTTAACTAACGCTGTCGTAAAAACGTATATAAACGTGCGTACATTATTACATAGGGTTCGTACTCGAGCTCCATTTATTTCGATAAAATTTCAATCAATATTCGTTCAATCAACGAATTCTTGCTCGTCGAATCCAATTGGAGGGCAGCGAGTATACTTTCAACGAACGTTTTCGCAACCGAATTACGAACACAGCTTTCGAGGGCAATCTATCGAGCACGATTCGCTCAGAATAAATCATCGAACGCTCTGACTGGAGCCGTTAAAGGGTTAAACGTATCGTGTTGGACGGTGGCAGGAAACCAGAGGGAAAGACTACTCGTTGAACGGTAGCCGGCTCGCGTTAAAAGCGTAAAGAGCCGTAGAAACGGGTTTACGTAGCGCGACAAAGCGAGACGAGAAAGAAACCATGGAAGCAAAAACCCGAGGGAAACAGCGGGCAAATGCAGCTTCAAAACCAACGGAGCATTATAGTTTTCACTGGAGAGCGAAAGAGAAGAGGAAGAACGAAGATTCTAATTTTCCCTTGGACGAAGATTTGCTTTCTCATTACTAGTACGATTTCGTCGAAGAGAAGCTTGCTCGAAATCGAGGATAACAGACGTGGAGCTGGAAGAGAGACGTCTTGTGTATCTCTTATCTTTCTTTCTATTCCTCTCTTTTTCTGTCTCTCGTCGAATGTTCCCCGCTACGCAGACGTAATTTTCTCTTTTCCATTTGCTTCGATCTTCCATCTTTCCCCAAACTTTTTCTCGTTTCTTCCCTCCACGCCTGTCGCTATTCTAAGCAAACTGTTGTACGATTCGTTGTGTCGTCGAGACGTAAGATGAAACAAGTGTGTATTTCTTACTCTCAGAGAGACTGAGGTGCATTCTTGTATGATATAACGTGTTCTTTTCGCGGATACAACGATTAGTTTCGATATCGATAATTGGGCTACCGAGGTCATTTCAAATAGTATATCTCATTGTTCACGAGACATTCTCTCTGTAGAAAGTGCGAAAAATTTGGTGAACTTGATCATCTACCGATCAGAATTGATTATAGCAATCGAATTTTCCCAACTTTGTACGCATCAATATAAATGTTAATTTTATGTACGTATACATCTCGAAGTGCATTGAATGTTGAATTGGATCATCTTAATGTGCAATTTATTTACTATGAATTAGAAACGGGCAGTTCCTGCCCGTAAATAAATTAAATTTATAAAAAAATTGAAAAGTTGAGAAATTGCGCAGAGTATCTTGTGACTGTGATACAATCAGAGGAAGGGTGATTCTACGACTTTTTCATTTAAAATTTCGTTGACTCGAATTTAGTTGATTCCGGACTGGAAAAGTTTTGAATAGAAAAATGCTATTCCTTTGTTCCCACTTACTTTTACACGTAAAATCATTCTTCTACCTATTGTATCGCTCACCTATACGATCCGACTAAAGTTCTGTCTGAAAATTGTAAAGATTTCGAACGTTGGGGAATAAATCAAACTTCTTTAGTCAGCTGGCTCGCAAGAATGCATTGCTTTCTCCGTGAAGTGGAGCTCGTCGAATCACTCACGCGACTCCACGAAAAACACATCCATAATGCATGGAACGGTACATCGGACGATATGGAACGGTGTTTCGCCGAAGAATAGCTTCTATTTTTATAAAAATTACAACCGTTCGATCGGCGCCCGTCCAGACCGAGTGAACATCCAGAGAGAAAGAGAGAAAGAGAGAGAGAGAGAGAGAGAAGGCATACCGGTTAAATTATGGAGCGTAACGTCGCTACGAAACGGCGCTGATATTTCAAAGCGTCGCCCACGAATTTTATCGACTTTGATACCCCCGATGAAAACTACTTGGTAGAAATCGTGCAACAAGGACAAACTCGCGACCATTTCGACAACCTAACGGTATATTGATTGTAATACTCGCGAACGGTCATGTGCATTTTTAACGAGTGAGAACTAAGATTTGATCGAGAATAGAAAGATAGAAAGAGAGAGAGAGAGAGAGAGAGAGAGAGGAGAGTAACAGAGAACAGTAGAAAAAGGAAAAGGAAAAGAATTAACGATAATCGAGGGAAGGCAAGGCAGTATCCTTGGAAGGTCTGGTTCAGGGCTGGTCTTCTGAAAAGAGGCTACGATGGTCGTGCCGCTGGCGATGGCGATAGTAATATCGATTTAGCAAAGGTTCTTCCCCGCCTCCTCTGCCTCCTTACCTCTTGTATATACTACGTGCTCCGTAACCGAGATAAACTCCCACCGTATTCCTCCTCCTACTCATCTTTGCTCGCAGCCCGGCTCGCGCTCTCACCGGGTCCTACCTCGTTTTATCTGGTTATTTATTTCTCGTTGCTGGCTCTCTTTACCCGTTACGCGTTTCCAGCTTTTTCTCGCGCGGTCCTGCTCGCTCGGACGCGCCGTATCGTCGCACGGGACGAGCATGAGAAACGTCGTCGACGATAATTACGCTCTGTCGGGATCTCTGTTTTTCGTTTATTCAAAGATCGTGAAAGTATCGAGTCCCGTGAAGGTTAGAGATAGCGCGCGTAATCGTTAACCATACGCGAGAGTATCGCGCCGTTGATCGAACGATACATTTGTTACTTTGTTACTTTGTTTCTTTGAACCTTGAATTTTAAGCAATATCCGATAGCTCTTCCTGATCGAATTCGTCTATTTGAACCTGAATGCCTATTATACGAACGAAAAGTCACCGGTAGACGGGAGAATCAGTCGGCTACTATTATACGAACTCCAATTATATAACATCTTTGTCCGCTGCTACGATTGTGCTCTTGCAATTAGACCGTGAATTTTTATACGTTGAAAATGCAAATCTGCATAGAACGAATATAACAGGCAAAAGAATGTTTTTCGTCAAAAAAAAAAAAATATATATATATATATAAATAGTCTACTCACAGTGAAAGTAAAGCGAACTTATTGACGATATCGTAAGGAAGAGAAATTATAATTTTGTAAATCTATGTGGCTGAAGAAACGGAATTTATATATTTATGTAAAAAATTCATATTTTAGAGACTCGATAGAAAATCGTTTTTTCCACTAAATTTTATAGAAAGCCCTGTAGCTTTAGATACTTTATATACTTTTCTTCGTACTCTACGCAACTTTGCACTTTAAGTAACTTTTTATCCGCAGTCTTGTTTTTATTAAATATCCTAATGATCAAATGAAACTCCAGTTTATTCTGAGTATTTTATATGTTCACAGATGTCATGTTTGGCTTGTTTATTTTTACATTTTTTTTACTGATTTTTTATAAGCACGAGTGTCAGCATTTTAATTACTAGTACGTTTACATGAATTTATTCATACGCTTACACGACACACGCGCTTTTTTGTTAGACTTCTTATGCTCCTTTTATTTCGTTTTTTGTTTTCTTTTTATCGTGATGGCCATAATGTATGATTTATAAATACTGTTTATGCCGTTAGTCGACAGAAGCAATAGAGAATAAAACAATCTAAATAGACTTATTCGAAATGAATTGTACGGTTGGCTCAGAAACTTTTCCAACAGATAGATCAGTTTTTTTCTTTTTCTTTTTTTTTTGTATAAAGCTATAATTTCATGCATGAACAATTTTCCCATTTTGGCAATAGTATTTTTACTTTCGGTAGAAAATTAAAACAATGTCGACTTGAACTTTGTTCTATAACTTTACGGGAAAAAGATCGTAAAACAATCCAATTGGGCACATTTTTTAAAGCTCGAAGCTTCCACTTTCATAACATTAAGTTCTCTTCATTCAAAATTGTTTTACATCGTTTTAAGAGGGGCTAAATGAAGACGCTCTTTTCTCTCTCAAAAGTTTCGCAAACTCAAACGTCTTTATAAAAATTGTTTTCCGCAACTGAATCCATCGTGCTCTTAAATACTGAAATCTTCCCTCTGCAATGATTCTTCGAAATTTTGTCGTTACGATTTTTTNTTTTTTGTTTTTTTTTTTTTTTTTTTTTTACTTTTTCCTTCGCAACGTTGTCAGAATTTAAAAAATACACGATTTTCTATCTGTGTATCTGTAATTCCTCGTTTAAACGCGGAGACGTTGGACGATTTTACAGAGCACGGCGTCGGAGCGTGCATCTGCGTTTTATCGCGCCGCTCGCAAACTAGAGAATCGCGTGCAACGTGTTGCTCGATAGTCGATCGAATCCGGCGCTAACGTTTACTCTGGCCCCGACTGTAAACGCGTATCGAACGTCTGGCAAACACCGAGATTTCTTGTTGCTTGATGAATTATTTAACGAGTCCTTCGCCGGGCGCGCTCGCAAACGGGCTGCGTCAGTGATAATCGATCGGTGATTCTTAAACGCATTC
>NIPQ01105247.1:0-17039 GCA_002806875.1 Lepidotrigona ventralis hoosana | reverse complement strand
TCACGAGCCACTGTACATTACTTTCTTTTCACATCTGTCAAAAGAACAGTTCTAAAGTACAGGATAAAGTATTTTATTACCTACCGACTGAAAATATAAAGCACAGTGTTTAATCCGATAAATTAGCATGTCATTTCTAAGCGACGAACACAACTGCTCTACAAACGAAAATCACGAACTCGAAATACTTAAAATATTCTTCTGACGTACACAAGAAAGAAAGTAGCTTGACAAAATTTACTTGCGCGGAGAAAACTAGAAAACTATATCAACATTTTTGTATTCTTAGTTTGCTAGATAGTTTCACGGCTTGGATAACGATCCTGAACATGCTCGATCAGGCAATCGAACTACGATAACTGACAGTCCCGCGCGAACAGATTTAGTTATTCGCGATGGGANACAGTCCCGCGCGAACAGATTTAGTTATTCGCGATGGGAATAGTAATCAGTCTCAACTTTTTCCTCTCCCGTTCAGGCGTGGATGAAAGATAATTTAATGGGCGATAAACACGATGATATCGGGATCGTGAGTATCGTTTAAAAACGAGCGACACTCGCTGAAACGAGAAAATCGGCCTGATACGATCGATAGAGAATTTACTTTGCTAGAAATCGCGTGGGAAAACAAGAACCGCCAGATGAAAGTAATTAAGCACGGCTTATTTTTAAAATCGCGAATCCGTCGCGAAAGAAGCGATCAGGAATTCATCCTTTCTACTCGACTTGAACTCGAAAGAAACAATCCAGCCTGCTGGCGAACTCTTGTTTCATGCAAACGTGGCCGTGTCTGTCTTCTGAATAAGTCCGCATTCCACTCGGTCCCGCGCATGTTCCAACGATTTTGCTCGATGATAATTAAAAAACACGACTGGTAACCTGTTTCCTGAAACCGTCGAAGTATGTTCACTCGCGACTTCCTCCTCCGACGACGTGTGTACAGGGTGTCTCCGATCTGGAGATACGACGGAAAGGAAGTGGAAAGATCGCATGTGAAAAGATGAGTCGAAAAGGAAAAGGGAAATTTTTTTCATTTGTGTCTTTTTTTTCATTTTCCGGGAAATCGAGTTTGGAAGTTTCGTATACGATGTTATTAAATAATTCATATAATAAATGCGTGCTAGAGAAAGTTAAATCTAGCAAAACGGTAATATCTACATAAGTGGTTTTGAAGATTCTTAGAGGTTCAAAAAAGTCTGTAAATATCGTAAATTTGAGTTTGGTTAATTTCAGACTGAATGAATAAAAGGTGACAATACGTACAATAAGTTTAATGTACGAAAAGTTTATTAATATTTCTGCATGCAAAATAATCTATTGTTGACTATTACTCTGGTCTAATCCAAGTATATTTGATAAATATATTTGATAAATGTCATTCTTTTCGACTTATTCTTCAAACCCGAGAAATTTCCAAATCGGCACTTTTCTGAATAAAAGTTTGAAGAAAGTGACGATCTAATCTCGTTCCTTAGAAATCAATTTATCGCATAAAATACAGTATAAGAAGGTTAATATTTGATAGTCGCTATTAATCAGGATAATGCGAAAATCTATATGTAAACCAAGAAGAAAGAAAAAAACTTTCAAACTCAATTTTTTTTTTAAACGAAGACACTTTGCTCTTTCGTTTTCGCCTATTTTCCTACCGTAGAGTCCCTTCAAATTTTCAAAGCCCCCTTTAAAGTTGAACAGTCGGTTCGGAAACACCCTGTATAACAACGTATCTGTACCCACGAGTGGCTGTTAGATACCCACGGGTAGAACTTAGGAGACGAAGGGACAAAACGAAGGTGGACGACGGTTCTGGTCTCCGCGTGCCCTCGACGACGGTCACGTAACGCAAGAAGAAAAGGAAGAACGAGGGGGAGGTTATTAGTGATCGATCCGAGCTTCGATGGCCGGATAACAAATTGTTGCCGGACCAGTTTCTCGAATTCGAAGAATCGTCGCCAAGTTGCAGGAAAAAGATGAGAAGAAGGTGAAACGAGGGAGAGGAAGACCTACAGTGACGTGCACTTGCAAGGCCTCCTCGTACCAGGCCGCGCATTCCTCTTATTCTTCGGAATTATCAAGGTCGGGGCGCGATATCGTTCACCGGGCTTCATCATCGCCGATTCGTATCTCGCGATGGTAGTTGCAGTCCGTTAATCGTGCACGAGTTCGAGTTCGATGTTGATAGAATCGTAGAATGATTCGGTGGACAAGAATATTTTACTCATTAGGACTCACGTACTCCGCCATTTTCACTGGTTCGATGTTGATAGAATCGTAGAATGATTCGGTGGACAAGAATATTCTACTCATTAGGACTCACGTACTTTTCACTGGTCATAGTCTTCTTCGTCACTGTTACCAAACTGAACCGACCAACTGGTCGATTTCCCGCGTTTCACATTCATGTTTACCTGTCAATTAGCCTGCTTTCTACTTTGTTGTGGTTTTGTCGATTACTCGAATCCAGAGATGAGATCGAAATGACACCTCGCAGACAGGCTCGTGTCTGTTGGATTTGAATTTTTTGAAAGTATTGCCAGTGATACTTCGTGGTATATCTCGAATTTAAGCGAGATAATTCCGAACGTGTTACGAGTAGAGTAGATTTTAAGTAGATTGGTGAATAAAAATAAAGTACAATAGTAGTTTATACGAACTTGTTCAAGAGACAAATAGTTTATATGAAATTATATGATTCACTGTTCACTGATTTTATTAGTTTATTGATTTAGTAGTTTAATTAATAAATTGATGTAATAGAAGTTTGTTTGGAAGGGTGTGAATTAATGTATATAACGATAAGATTGATTTACTAGTTTATAATAGATTAGAAGGATGCGAATTCATGTTTACAATTGATTGATTAGTAGTTTAATAAATAATTAATAAATTGACGTACAAACGGGTTCAGATTTAAATAAATGAATTCAACCAGCAGATCATTCATTTAATCAGATATTGATCAAAATTCTTTAAATGAAGTCCGTTCACTTTTAAGATCAGATTTTCTGAAACATTAAAACATTAATATTGAAATTAACTATCGGTCTCTATACTGATATCAAAATATTCTACGTATAAATCATTATAAAATAATCATTATAAAAGTAAATTAAATTTATCTATACGATCGAGTCTTTATCTAAGCCAGTATTAATTCTGGCGAAAGGCTATCCGAATTCAGCGATTTGAAAAAAAAGAAAAATAAACTAAAATTTGAAAATCTGTCGTATTAACGAGTTGAACGTAACGCAAAAGGTAATAAACATCACTTACGTACGTGCATTCGCGTGTATGCATAAAAAAGAGCAGCACATAATCGGTGGCATTATTTTCTTGCAAACGGAGTAATTACGCGGTGTGCGTCGACCGTGCGGATAATAATAACATTATTTCTACGAGGAGTAATTACGGGGGAAAAAGAGGTTCGTGCAACAAGGGACACGTAAGTGTTTTCCCTCGGTCGACCGAGACCGGCGCGCGTAAATTTTAACGCTAACGATAACCATAATCGCGAGGCCGGCCTAGGACCAAAAACATTCGAATAATTGGCAGTAGATTAGGCCAGCGATCAGTCGAAAATGGTTGTCTCCAATTATCGTTCGGCCAGGAATAATAAACTACGCGAAAAGGGAATCGAGTACCGAATCGCGAGACGCACCGTGATAANCCGTGATAAAACTAAATTGGCACCAAAAAAAAAAAAAAAAAAAAAGAAAAAGAAAAAAATCGTGTAGCGAGCCATTGTCAGCGAAAAATAGTGATTGGACAAACGTATGCGCGTGCCTTTTTGACGGATAAGTGCGTGCATATAAAGTCGAAGCAAGTCGAGAGGTGTCGGACACGAACAATTACGACGGGCTTTTATGCAAAATTATTGGAATAATTGCCACGTTCGCGATAGTTAAACGACTGTTAAATCAAGCCCATTGTGCCTTGCATCCTATTGACATGCTGGACAACGATTGTGCAGCGCGCTTGTACTCTGTGCGCCAAGTATTCTCCGCAGACTGAATGTCTCGATATTTCTTGGCGAACGCGAGAATCATGGGTGAGATGCCAGACATTTTGACAAATTGACGTGTTTTGTGCTTAGGTGTACGCGCTGTGTTTACAAGGAAAAATTTGCCCGAGCGTGGAACATCTTTTACTGAAATTACTTTCACTGAACTACTTGACAGACAATTATTTACAATTATTAATATTATAAGAATATTTTCCACTAAATAAACAATAGAATATTTTATCATTATTTTATTTTCTTCGTAGCGTTAAATTTTTAAATTTCGCACAAACACGTACAAAGAAGTTGTTCTTGTACTTTCTTTGTAAGTTCCATTGGATCCCAGCTAGAAGTGCAACGTGTAGCATCTCCCCCATATAATTCTCCTAATATCTTCGAAATAACAAGGATTCGAAAAAAAAAACCTGACAAAAAGTGCGTATTTTTCATCATGGAAGAGAGAATATCTCGATAATATTTCTTGAAGAGGATAAATCCTCGATAATTGTCGGCGATAAGATGCAATTCACGGATTTATCCGCGTATCTCGATCGGTCGGCTATTTCCCTTGGGGGGACGTTCGCGCATCCCTCTGCATGGAAATTTATCGGCGATTAGTTCAAACGCGATAATGGACGTTCGATGGAGCGGACGAATGCTACTTGATTGGTTAGGCAACGAAACTAAACCGGTCACAGCTGACGATTATCGTCCCGATGTTAATTTATCGCCGACCATTCGACGCGTCGCCGGCACAGCCAGTGTTTAACCATCGTTTCGCCATTCCAGCGATGGTTAATTATTAATAATTGAATGTTCCTGAACAGCCCCCGTACGTTTTCTGAATTGTCGTACGTAACCGTAGAACAATGGCGATTCGTTCGGAGCGATCGTCTCGACTTTTTTCCCTCCCCGAAAGGTTGCTTCTCGCACGTATCTATCTGGCGGACAGGTTGATTTCTCGTTAGAATCGAGGCTAATTGCCCCGTTGCGCAATGGCCGCGCAGAGAGATCGTTTGATTTATCAATTCTTGCGACACCTTTGTCTTTTGTTGCTCGGCTTTTTGTCGCCGTCACGTTTCCCACACATCGTCGAATGATTGATTTTAACGAGCCTGTCCATTGTTTTATAACGAAAATTAACCTTTATCCATACGGTTTTGTACATCCACGCTATGCCGCGTCTGTGCCAATTTTGTTTGAACTATATCTCGTTCACGTGAGTATGTTTATTCTTCGTGATCCTGTTCTACAGTGAGATATTTTCGTTAATATTAAGATGGAACAATGAATGAGTGTAATAGAAATATTTTTGGTTAATTAAAACCGATATAAATAATTCTTTGATGTTTTTTGCAATAATAAATATTTTGTGCAATTAAAATCAATATATCTTTTTCAGTGTTATGTGTAATATATTGATAAATTTGAAACGTGTTTATTATATATATATATATATAGCGTTTTAAAAAGATGTTTAACAGAAAAATTATTATGTGTATCAACACAAACTTTTTCAGAGTTTATTCGAGATACATTTCAATATTAAGAAGAAAGTTAAAAATGGCGAAACGAGGCGTGAGTCATAATTATCGATTCGGTTATGTTTCTCTCTCTCACTGAACCTGTCTGTAGTGTAAACGGATATTTAGTGCCTACACAGGCACGCGTTCGTTCGCCAATTTCGTCATCGAAATTAATTATGCATCGGGTTTGCGCAATTCTCACGCCGTCTCTCGAGATCTTATCTACTTTCGAATTTCATTTCCCTACAGCCTCCGGCGCTTCCGCTCCGACCGGTTAATTAATCGCAATTACACGCGGCTAGTGAAATCGAGTCGTAGTTCTGGCAGTATTGCTTTTACTATAATTCGATGTCTCCTGGGAGAGGCGCTCCGCTCTCTTTCTCTTTCATTTTCGCCACTTATCCCGACCAACTATGTAATCAATTGCATTTACGTCTGCCTCTCGTTAAACAGTCTGAATTATAATTTCTTCCGTTCAATTACGATTACGCTTGACGATTGATCTATCGATATTACCAGATCAGGAATGATTGTCTATTAATCAAAGTAACTGACATGCCAGTGCATCGGTAATTTCGAATATTTAGAAAGAAAAATCGAGGATTCGAAATATTTCATAGGCACTGATTTATTTATTAATTGCTCGTATGAATATTTCGTATACTAAGTATTTAAATTGTCGTGAAATAAAATCACGTAACAGGTAGAAAAATGAAAACATTTCTCCTCCATAATATGTAAAAACATTGAAAAATTTCTTTCACTAAATCTACAATGGATTTGAAGATTGAAGCTTTCTCTCTTCGTCTTTTCCTAGAAATTTACGATCATTTTACTTTGAATATCAGAGTTATATTCGTTTTTTGTTTGATTATAATGTATTTTTCAGAAAAATGTAAGTTGTTTGTTTCGCTCAAAAGGCAAAGGCTACTCCAATTTTCTCAATAAAATTGTACATAGATTTTCGTAGTGTTTCGATTGATTTTTTTGTACAAATGTAGAAAACATTATGCCAATATTTTAGAAATGGTCTAACACTTATTTAACAAACATCGAGCTCAGTATCAAAATTCTTTTTTTTTTTCTGTTTGAAATATTCGAAATTCGATATATGTACAGCGGATCACAGAAATATTTCAATTATTTGGAACGATTAATTTATTGTTTTGCGATGCAAGTTTCGTAGTTCTTATTATTAATGATGCAAATCAATCAGCAGTCTCGTTGATAAAAATTTCAAAACGTGTATTGCAAGAGGATATGAATTATTCAAGTTGGAGGATAGTAGTTAAGTACGAATACTATACGTACATTTCTCTGATTAAATACCTCAGATAATTCCAATTCATCTGTAACGATAAGAATTGCTGAACGAATACCTCTGAATATTAAGAATCCTTGAAATACCAAATTTTGTGAACCATTGATTTGATCTTTTAATAGCCGTGAATGAAATACAAATTCTTCTCGCAAAATCGAATGTACCGAAGATACGATAAAGACGGGATAAAGGGTAACAAAGACGTCGAACATCGAAGGGGGGCGAAGATTCCGTTACAAAACGATGCGACGATAATGGCAATTATTCTCGGCTCTGGGCCCTTGAGGGTCAACGTTACTCGTGAACGATTACACGGTCCACGAACCACTCTACGGAGAGGGAGGAAGAGAGAAAGAGAGAAGGAGCAAGAGTTACACCGATGTCTTTTATATATTTAATATTCATTCGGTACAAGCGAGCCACCGTCGCGTCGTTAAAGCTCGGTCGTCGTAAAGCACTGTACACACTGTGGCGCGCACGTGCATCACGCTCGTCTCTCCTTTATGGTTTACGCAACATCGTTACTTGCGGCACGTCGTAAGTAACATGTGTAAAGGCACGTTTGCACGAGCGCGAATCGTCCCGTACAACCTTTTCCGTCTGAATATAAATACCGTGGCCGATGTGTGCGCATGCATGCACGGGGCCCCGTTACGCTCGCGCCTGTTACAATCCCGGAATTTCGTGGAACAATAAGTCAAGATAATCATTCGCGGAACCTGGCGAGGCCGCAGGACGCTGTCTTACGCCCCGGTGAGTCTTGGATTCATTTGCCACGCGAGTTTCGCGGATAGTTGGCCAACATAATTCTCGTTAAACCCGAAAAACGAACGGCCAGGACGGTGTTGACTTTGCTTCGCTGGAAATACCGAGTATACGATATAGAGTTGACTTACTGATCGGTGAGATGATTAAGATAAAGGGTACAATGCGCGTTTTAAAATTTCTTATGGGGCAGAATCGATTTATTTTATTCACTGTACGAGGAATTGTAAGTTGCAAAAATGTGTGCACAGTGGAAATAATATACAAAAATACTATAAAATTTAACGATAGATAATACATTATAACACGTGAGGAGAACAGCATGATTTTAATATATTTTATATCCGACACGCAAGATGACAAGGTACTCATTAACAAACGCTCTCAATTCGACAAATCCGATATTTATTTATTGTCGCGTCCTGGGAATATCGTTCGCTACAAGAACGAAATGGAGAATTTGGAAGTTGTTACGCAACAGTAGGAAATCCTGGAATGTTACGAAAGGGACGACGAGACACGAGGTGAAACATTAATGATCATTTTAACAAAGATGATCGAGAAGCATTCCAATAGCCGGCGATCGACGAAGAAAGCACGACGTACGCGAGGACCCGCGATCCTTTTAGTAAAATTCGAAGAGATGTATGCGAGGGAGAAGAGACCGGATGTCACGCATACATTGCGTGCGTGGCAAGCACCTCGAGATTGCTGTAGCATCGGGACACCCTCTAGAATAATAAGCCGAGCATGAGTCGTACTTGCCCTGCTCGAAGACGAGTATCGATTCTCCAGGATCACAGGCAAGGATGTAAATATCTTTGGTTGATTTGTTAACAATTTGTTGACAGAACTACCGACGATCGAGATTATGGTTATACCGGATGCGTATTTCGGGCGACTAGTCACAGGATAGATACGTTGAACATATTGTCTCTATTGATCATCTACGTGATAATTCAGAAATTAAGATTTGTAAGAGGTACAGTGAATAGCATGACTGTATACTTGCCAAAGACAATGAACAGTTTCTCGATAATTTAAAGCGACATAACTTTTGAAAGAAAGAAAGTGGATGTAAAGATTAAGTGTGAAGCTTCTACTTTGCATCCGTTTTTTTTCGAATTTGAATTTCGCGCGTAAAAAACATTAAAAATTGATTTGAAACGTTTAAAAACGAGATCGAATGGATTATATTAATTTAAATTGTCGACAGTTTTTCATTCGTATTTTGGTACAGTTATGTTCTTCACTGTATGTGATTTATCATCCAGAATATGGGCACATATTTAAGAATCACCCTATATATTGGTCGTCCAATATCATTCGTAGTCACTGCTGTATTTAGAATATCAGATAAACTTTTAAACGACTGATTGCGAGTTGATCGATTTTATATTGCTCGCAATATCTTCTGTAAACGCAGTGTCAAAACCAAGTTGAAATAATTCTTAATCCCTTTGGTTGATCAGTCTGTTCGACTACAGTTGCTCAACATAAATGCAATTATACATAGAATTCGTTCAAAATCGATCGACGAATATTCGCTTCTCATGTTTCAAGCAATCTTTCTATCTTAATACCACGTTCCCAATCACGTTTTTTCGAAATTAATATGTAATAATAATAATAATTAATATTAAATTATTACAATTTAACTTTATAATTCATTTAATATTAAAATATAAATTTGTATGAAAATCCATAGTCCACCGACAAGCGAAAGTCCCAAGATCGTCATTCTAAATTTCCCACTCTGTAAGATATATATGCAAATCATCTTCGCCTTTTCCAACTGGATTCTATCAATCGCGATATTCAGCCAACGGTTGGACGTCAGGCCAGCTGGTTGAGGCTCTTTCAGTGAGGATCCCATAAAAACGAACGTTTCATTAGGATAGAATTATCGAGTAGAAACATGCCGGAGTCATTAACGTCGCACGTTGTACCTGTTTTGCCGTTTATGAGGCGAGTTATAGTCTGACACGTGTTGCTCCCGCCGCGGAGGGAAGGCCGCCGTCGGGGGAGGAAATGAAAGTTAGTTATTATCGAGAGGATGGGTTCGAAAGGTGGATGTAATCGCGCTAGGTTCGCGGCTGAGATGAACGTTCGGCCGGATATCGACTGGAAACACCTCCATGGGAAATGCGTGGATCGGCTCGAGCCTTGCCTCAAGCCACGCGTTTTCACATGTACTTACCGATGTTCGATCCCTCGCGATCTAATCTTCTACCACTTTATCGGTTAGTTACGTCGTTTCCGGCCGGGGAAAGAAGAAGGGCCTCAGGAAAAGAAGCATCGGATAAAAAAGAAACGATCGGGCGAGTTAACCGTGTATTCCTATTTAGAATAAGAAAAATAGGATTAGAATTTTACAGTGGAATTTTTATTTTATTTTTAAGTTAATAATTATTAATTAGTTCTACTTTCAATGGATAGCAAAAGAAGGATAAAGAATTAGATAAAAAAAGAGATGATTTAGAGAAGTCGTCATTTTTTAGAGTGGAATTAACAGGGGAAATTTTCTAACCCAAATTCAGAAACACATGAAACTTTGGGGGATATGTATGTAAGTATCATCTGTTGTGCAATCTGTTTTAGTATCGAAATTAATTTGAAAAATTCTTGTACTTTTCAACTTTATTATGTTATAACTCGCAAATTATAAGAGACTGGGATCTTTCTTTCGACTAGACGTACTTTCGACTAACAATTACATAATTAGAAAAAAAATTTTGAACTTTTAAGCAAAAGTCGTAAGTAGCTGAGAAATCATTTACCGTCCTTTGATAAATTTCTACCAATTCTGATATTTTAGCAATCCCAAAGAAGTAACTTTTTCCTACTTTTTACAGTTTATAAGTTATAATAGTTAAAATAGAACTTCCGGCAGAAAAAAGAAACGCGCATATCCCCTAAATATTATACATCACTTAATATACATCACAATAAATTTCATAATTTTCCACATTTCTCTCTTGGTGATCTTTTCTAACAAAGATTAACATTCAAAGTTCGAAAATTTTATAAAAAATAATTAATTATCCGATATTAACAATTGAGAAGCGTAATCGTCTTGTAATTATCGTGTCATCTTTTTCAAATTAAAAAAAAAAAAATTTTAGCTGATACACGTTCCTCAAAGAAAGTCGAATTTTTTGCCCTTTCCCTAAATTGATGTTTGGATTGTAACCATTAACCCGGTCATTGATAGAGTATCAAGATTATGATGGTGTAAGATGGTGAGCACAGCGTGTAATTATCATTAATTATGCGAAGGGAAAGAGCAGTGGAGCGAAGGTTGCTTCCGTGAATAGTAATTTGTTAGTACGATCGGTGGCAGACGTTTTATTAATCGAGTCGAGGGAACGGCCATCGTCCCAGTGTAACGATTGAATCGAAACACCGAATCGAAAATCTAGGGACACCTATGCACGATGCATGGCTGGCGTAATTACAAAAAGGACGCGACAGATGAATAAAACATTCGAACTATTCGCAACGCCAGGCACGCGATGAATTATTGAGAAAACATGCCGTTTGATCTCTCTGGGGCGTGATCTATGCAATGATCCGTGGAATGAAACCCCACACAGAACTTTGAATCACGCTAATACTCACAATCAGTCAACAACATGCTTTCTAATCTTTTTCTTCCTTTTTTCAAGAAAGAATTACTTTGATCCGATGCATTTGTATTTCTGTCGTATGTGTTCTAATTATTGTTAGATGACACTTAGCACTTTGAAACTCAATTTCAAAGTATGTAGATGATTTATGTTGAAAGATCTAAAGCTAAAATTAAGAGTTGAATTTAATAGAATACTCCAAGAGATTAATCATCGTAGAAAATTTCTTCGAACTTATTTCTCCTTTGTTTCTGCTTGCTTCGTTATTTGAAACCACTTATAATGACAATCTATTAATTACTTTGAATAAACATTTTTAAAGAATAGAAGCTAAAGTTAACCTTTAGTAGCATTAAAAAAAAAAAAGGAAAACATGAAATATCTAGAAAATCTATTTCTCTTGAGATTTGCCATGATAATTTTTCAAAAGTTTTTTAATTAATTCTATTTATGTGTCTGTCAATTTCATGCCTAAAATGGTCTTTGGGGCAAAAATAAATTATTGAATGTGTGTATCAAGACATACATATGTCAACAATCTACATATACATGATTGATATTGGTATCGTGAGGTTAAACTTAACTTCGAAATTTTTAACTTTTAATTCCATCACACAGATTGTAAGATAAAATGTATAAAACTTTCACTCTCATAACTCAATACAACTTAATCTATTACACACGTAAACTCAACGAGTTTAGACGTTTAATTGTATCTTTTTTTTCCACGTGACTCGATCTGGAGAGATCGTGACCGATCGCTTCCATCTCACGTTGCAAAATTTCGTCGCCGCGCGATGAAAAGGAATTCGCGCGTGCCTCCAACTTCAGAACAGATAGAAGAAACATCTCCCTCGAAAGTCCAGCGATATAAATCTCCGTAGCTGGCTTTTCGAGAGCCATTTTTATTCCCCATATCCCGACCGTTATGTAAATATTTCAGCGAAGAATCCGCGCGCGAAACCTAAGTACTTACTTACGTCGCGTATTCTCTTTGAAGCGCGACGAGAAAAATGCTTTCCCTCCCCGGCTCTGCCAGTGAAGCGTACTCGCGCGACACGCCGATGTTCGTGCGTGGAATCGGCAAACAGTCCGCGTGCACGCGTATGTGTATACCTGCGCGTTTAATCCACGCGTGTACAAATACACTGTCACGCGCCTGTGTGCACTTTCACCGTCGTGCACGGCGGAACTGCAAAGTAGCCTACATGCAGGGCGTTAAACTCGGCTCGCGGCGGTTTGATCCGCGGCCGAGAATCGAGATATCGATACGTTGCAACAGCAGCGAATTCCTGCAACACAGAGGACAGCCTTCCAGCGCGTTCCAACGTCCGTGCATAGCCTTTTCGACCGGTATCGTTTCGAGATCGGTTGCACCATCGTCCACGTGCCATAGAACTCNTTAATTTTGGGCGGTTTTTTTTTTTTTTTTCTTCAAATGTAGTAGAAGTGTATTAACAAACTTGTTCTACTAGACACTTGCTTATAAATACATACATAAATAGTGGTGCAAGTCAAATTTCAAGATTTCGCAGTTAATTTTATTTATTTGATTGATGTGCCTAATTATTTTTAGGACATCTGCAGTATTCTTAAAAATTCTATTCTTAAGAAATACACAAATACAGGACAGGGAAGCTTACAATGAAATCTTACAATGAAGACTAATTTCTTACAATATATGTTTTTGTAATAATTAATACGAAAATTAACTTACGTTAAATTTCCTTCGCTTTTATATACAAGTAATGAACGAGATATATTTAAATAGTTGAATAAAACGAAATTAATTCTAACATTAAATATAATTGTAATTTCTGAAAGTTACATTTGAATTGTCTTCGATGTTTCATTTATTTCTTAGAACATCACTTTCTAAGAATATTGTACACGCTCCTCCGTAGACGTATAAGTTCATAACGTTTCTTCGTGCATTCCTGTTTCTTTTACATTTCCTTGAGATACATCACATGTAACAGCATTTTTCATTAGCAAAGTAAAGTACGAAAATAAAAGGTCTGGCTTGTTCGTATTGTAAGTACTAAAGAAATCACTAAATTAAATTCATCCAAATCAATTATTCCTCGACTCGTTAGCTCGCCCGTGCATAATTATCAGCTGGAGGATTCAACGTTCAATTAATCAGGCACTAACTGAAATGTCGCCCGTGTAAATGGATACTCATACAAGCAGAGCTTCCTAGTTTAAGCACTATCGACGTGAAATTTCTTACATTCCCGGGTGGTTATTTCGCAATTTCACTGTAACGGGCAGGGTATTCGTTCGACGAAAATATTCGACACCATTGAAATTGATCGGATATTTACGCCGTGTCGGCTGTTTCGCCAACATCATCGTCGAACGTTCGCGGTTCCTTTGTACAACCCGTCGATGATCCCGTGGAAAAATCTTAATCCACCATAATTTCGCCGTAGCTTTATGTACCGAGGGGAGAATACTCTGCGTGCCTGGCGAGACTCAGAGTCTCGTTCCGGGGAATACCTTCCGGTATCGTTTGCACAGCACGGGATCCCCTCACTCTCAATCTCGTATCCCGTGGGTCTCGCGTATCCCGAGAGTTGGCCAGAGTTCCCCAACTGCTGCTTCGATTCCATTACCAACTGTACCGGGCCAACTCTCAGTTCATATCGTCAGAAACGCGTGGAAATTGGCGAGCAATATCCCCTTATATAATACACCGGCCGGTTTCTCTTTGGCGTTATGGGGGGGAATATTGTAAAAGGGGGAGAACGAGGAAAGCGAGTCGTTTTTCGTGTAAGGCCGTGCATCGTGGCTCGGACAAGTAAGTACCGAATTACCAAGTTAAACGATCGATTGGAAATTGATTGTTGTATAGAAGAAATTACAGCCAGAAAGACGTTCGAATTCATTTACTCGCGACGTGATCGGTGGTTGATCGTCCGTAATGTGATCTAATATTCGCGTGAAATTTCTGAGTGTTAAGAGGGAATGATTTGGTATTGAAGAGATTACTTTGGGTGTTCGTTCTCTTTTTTTTTTTTTCTCGTGCTAGAATTTTGTATAATATAAATTGATTGCGGGTGTTTATGTGTGCATGGAGAGTTTATTGGAAATTACGGGATATATTCACGTTTATTGCTTCACTGTTATATTTATACGTCGAATGAATTATTTATGATCATCATTAGTTCTCGGATTAGCTATTAAACTCTTTCTTCTTCAAGTAAATGAAGTTCTAGTTATAGAGGTATATATTTCTACAGTTGCATTCGTAAAAATATAAAATTGCGTAAACACAAGATGCAACTTGAAATGTTAATTACATTTATTCCAGTTTCCAGAAACAATTGATTTCGGACGTTACTGTTAATACTAATTTTCTTTTAGCTCAATTTTCTGCCATGATACGCTGTAATAAATCTCTAATACATCTATAATTATACAATTATTAATTAATACTGTATGCTTCAAAATATTAATATCGTNTTTCCAGAAACAATTGATTTCGGACGTTACTGTTAATACTAATTTTCTTTTAGCTCAATTTTCTGCCATGATACGCTGTAATAAATCTCTAATACATCTATAATTATACAATTATTAATTAATACTGTACACATGCTTCAAAATATTAATATCGTAAATATTTCAAGTATTTACATTCACTCGAGTAAATTATTATTTGTCTTAGAATTCTAAACTTTTTATAAACTTTTGAACTTTGAATACTCATATTCCGATATTTGTCAAATATGCACAATAGACAGAAGAGAACATGGTTCATACGTGCGTCCAAAAAGGAAAGATATATATGGGTGGAGCGTGATAAATTGATTGATGCTCGTCTTCTTTCTGGTATCCCTCTTCGAGCCGATCACCAGCAGGACGGCTGTTTAAAGATTTACGAAGACAAACAATCGATTCGATAATTTATATAGCTTCATTGAAGGCGGCGCGGCTCTTTCTCTTTTCCCCAGGCCGGACAAATCGTTCGTCCGCGATTCGAAGTCGCGCGCG
Organism: Lepidotrigona ventralis hoosana; assembly: GCA_002806875.1. Lineage (NCBI taxonomy): Eukaryota > Metazoa > Arthropoda > Insecta > Hymenoptera > Apidae > Lepidotrigona > Lepidotrigona ventralis. The sequence goes on along the minus strand of NIPQ01105247.1, from coordinate 1,799 downwards.
CGCGTTCTCGCGTGCGGCAATAAAATTTCGTCCGGGAATTTATTTATCGATTCGCCGCGTTTAACCGCAACGTCGCGACCAGATGTATTCTCTTTGTCGGTGTTGGCCGGGTATATATCTCCGCGGGCAGAACGAGCGGGCCTGTGCAAGCGAGCACCTTAGAAGGTAGACGCGCGATAACCGGCCGCGTCCCTTATCTTTCGCCGTTCTGCAGCCGCGATCGCCACGTCCACGTCTATGCGGCGTTTCACTGTATTTAAGGCTTAATCCAATTTCCTGAATCATTGGAGAACCGAGCGCCTCCCGTCGCGAAATAATCGTTTCCACCGTGTTGCCGTTTACGAGCGCCGCGCTCTAATCGCTTTTACGACTCGAAGATCCGTTGCGCGGCCCGATGGAGAGGAATGGCGCGATGTCTTTACGATTTAGCAGCGACGCGATTCGATGGGATTACAGTTTTAATGATACAACGTACGCGAGTGTACATTGTGATTTTGTTATTAGACAAGCGCAGAATTGCAACGGGGTTGCTTGTTCTCTTGGCGAATCTACGAACTCGATACAGAGATATAAAAATAGCCAATATAAAATATAAAGATGTAAATTTAACGAAAGCATAGGCAGGTGTTACACTGTGTTGTCACTGTCAAAAGAACATTTTAATGTGTCAATATTGTTAGTTTATAGGATCATGTAAAATATAAAGTGGCTAATATTATTATTATAGTAGGAATGTCTGTCTTCGCCCAATGATAGATAACAATTAATTTGCAGTTAACAATTTTGCAGTTGATAACAATTAATTTGCAATTAACAATTTTGCAGTTGAGAAATGAACATGACTTTACTGTAAAATATCGTGACGAGCACTTTATTATTATAAATGTTTTATACATTTCATGCAGTGATTCGAAAAATTAATAAACGAGGGAAACGAATCATATTTTATTATTTTTGTTGAAATTGACATTAAAAAATTTGACATTTAAAAGATTTTAAGAATTCTGAAAATTGTCTTTGTTCGATCTATTTCATGAAAATTAAGAAAGATAAGATAAGTCGAGTTGATCCGATTAGAGTTTCTCGAATCGTTGTATTATATACAATATTTATGACTTTTGCGAATAAACATTTGCAGTTTACTCGTCACAAAGATACCTAAAAAAATCTATCGTTAGTGAAGCCTGACAAGTCACAGCCACTACTATACCACTACTCGCATTGAAATAAAACCTGTGTCTTCGAAATGAAGATCATAAAGTTTATTTCAATAAATCGAATATTTGTAAATTCATAAAACAACTGCTTTTCCGTCTTATCTGTTTCCATGTATACGCAATGGAAACGTCGCTGCCGCCCAAACAGCCTATAAACATAGTAATACGCTGGCCGCGCTTGGAGACTTCAATGCGTGGAAGCGCGATGCCGGGTGATTTCAATGCCACGGTATCGGAGAGATTTCAATGCGTGGAAGCCGCAGAACCGCGCGTATTCAGCTGCGTCCGCGTAGTTGCGAATTTCTTTTCCTTTTTTCTTTTTTCTTTTTTTGCGCAAAAACGCATTCTCGCAAGGGCGTTGGTCTGACGGGCCGAGGAACCCGAACACCGGAAGTCATCCATAGGAATTTTAGGCACGTGAACCGCATCTTCTCCAAGTGTTTCCAATTTCCTCATTCTCGTCTCAAGATAAAAGAATTAAATCTGCTTCTCGTCGAATCGGGATCGTATTGTCGAAAATGTAGTTTCGACGACAGTAATGGCAGATGCGTGCGGAATATAAATATGTAATTTATTCGCTTG
>NIPQ01105246.1:0-16925 GCA_002806875.1 Lepidotrigona ventralis hoosana | reverse complement strand
TGTGTGTGTACGTGTATATATTTCTCATAGGAAGGGTTAGCAACGCCACAAATCAATGGTGTCCAAAGTTTAACGTGGCCCAAGGCGTGTTACACGCGGCAGCGTGTAATTAACCTTTAACCTGTGCACCGACAACGACTTTATAACATCCTGGAGTGTACATCCGGCGATGCCAACCCACCCGCTATGCTACACCGCTGCAGACTAATTACAACCAACGGGGAGATAGAGAAAGAGAGGTCTGGCCTGCACGTGGAGGAGCAACGACGCCAGACTGAATACCAGTCGGAGGGACTCCGCAAAAGCGGAGGGACGGACGGCGTTGGCTGGATCGGAGCAAACAGCTGCTTCTTGCGCCAATCAAGACCCACATCTGCACCTGTTTCGAGAAACCATCGAGATATAGATAAACGCCCGCGTCTAGCCCTACGTCGGGAGCTGTGCTAGAGCTCTGGGACAATTTCACGACGATCGTTGGATATTCCGGCTGCCACCGACGACCGATCCGGACAATTCCTGGCCAATTTCTGGCGATCGCTTCGATCCTCGAACGTGCTATTCCGCTTGGAAACGCGCCGTTCCGCGAGCACTTTCGCTGATCGGATCGTACCGTTTGGCCGGAATGGCTCGATCTCACGTCCCACGGCCCGTTTTAATTTCCACGGATCTCTGGAGTGCCGTGCCAACGGCCACGCTTCGCGCGGTACACGGTAGAATGGCGAGCGATTCGCTGGGGATAGCCAGGTTCGTTGTTGATGTCAGTATTTCTGGGGTAAAATACGAGCGACAGTTGGCTCGATCGAACGCGAATTTTTAATCAATTGGAAGATGGGTGGGCAAACATCTTGCTCGTCGCGCGAGAAGTACGTTTTGCAATTCTGATTTTCAATTTCTGGCACGATGCATCGTGCTTTGTAAATTTTGTTCATGAGTATGGATAAATTGAGGAGCTTACTTAGTGACTGCAAAAGGAAGAAGGAAAATGAAATTGCGTTAAATAAATGCACACATATTGGAATATATGTAAAAGTAGTTATTAATTAACGAAATATTTTTAATGATATTGAGTAAGATCCTTACTTCCGACATGTATGCCTTACATATCAAAATAAAAGAATCCTTCCCAAATTATCGTGAAAAACCAATTCCTCACCAATAGCTTTCCGAATTCTGCAAAAAATTTTTATTCGCCGTTCGAACCGCAGCTGTCCATCCGACAGAACTGGGAAACCGATCACGTTGGAATTTTCAATCTGTCCGAACAGATCGGCTGGCCGACATAAAAGTCGTCGAATAATATAGTGGCGGCGATCCACGCCGTCATTTGGATCTAACGCCGACTGTAAAACGGCAGGCACTGTTCTTTCTGCCAGAAGGGAACCGCGTTACCAGGAAATCCCTCGGACGTCTCTTAGGGAGCGTAAGCCGAATAGAGGCGAAGAGAGCGCATTCCTTAAACCGAAAGTTTATCAGGGAATTCGAACGGTGGTCAGGCGGTTTCCGTCCACGCCGCCTCCCTCTCTTTGTCCTCGGTTTGGCCCGGCTGAAAGAGGGGTGCAAAATATTCGAGCAATTTGGTGACACTGCCAAGCGTCCGGTCGGCTCTTTTTATCCGTGGTGTTAGCTGGCTTAGTTTTATCGTCGCCGCATTATCCTTCCTTTCCCCTGTTCCATTCCGTTCCCTCATCCGCTCGGTGTTTTCATCCCGCGATCCTTCCCTCCCTCTATCTACGCCCTCCATTCGACTCCTAACCCTTTCTCATACCGACCGAGCTACGCTCCGGCTCTTACCTATTCTGGATTAATGCCAGTGGCCTTTCCGCCTGCGAATTTTTACCCTGCCACCTTTCGGACTCGACGTCGCTACCATCCACAAGTATCCGGACACTTTTTCAAACCATCGCCGGTTTGAAGATCTTGTCGATCTTCCTAACATCGGTTAGCTTATGACTGAGCTATTCCCGATGCTACGATCGTGAGAAATGTTGCATTATTATTTTCATTAACATTAGAATAATAATACAAAACGACGAATATTTAATTTTCGTATAGGAATTTTGTAGATTTACACGAAAATGACGCGCGCCATTGAACATTTCTTTCGGTAAACTGGAATAATTTTATATTTCAAATTTATCAATTTAATGCTTCAGTTAAATTCCAGCTAAACCTGTAGCATTAACTTGTAACTTGTTCTAGTAAGAACAATCCCACTAATGACATTTATCAAGCTGTACAAAAATGTCCTGGCATTCGAATACTTATTGAAAGTAGTGTACCTACCACTCTCTAGCGCTCCCTCTTTATCAAACGTTTGGTCTCCTTATATCTATATATATATATATATATATATATATATATATATATATATGTGTGTGTGTGTGTGTGTGTGTGTGTGTGTATATCCCCATTTCCCAATTCTCTGTTTCTTCTCCCTTTCTCTTTGGTGACCCGACTCTCTGTTCGTCGTTCGGGTAAGGCCGTTTGTTTTCTGGTTCACGACGGATTCGTCGGTACACGAACGCAGAGGGATGCAAAGGCTGTGGCAGCCGTCGTAGACGAAGAATCACGAAGCGAAGCGTGGATGGCGGAGGGGGGTGTCTAGGCGTGTATATTCGTCGCGCTCGGTTTACCCTTCTAAGTCGAATCCCCGAGCTCGGAGCTCGTCGCCTTCGGAACACCTCGAGGGAGCGTTACAGGTTGCCAGAGCACACACTTATCACGATGGTGAATACAAACGTTAGCCGTGGTGCGCGCGAACGCGCTCGAATACGTGTATAGAAATAGTTTACGGGGACAGGCGTAATTGAATCGTTCTTTCCCTGCTGTTACGTCCTGCTGTACTCGCTGATCAAAGGCGTGGCATCGCTGACACACTTGCCTTTCCCACCTAGCTACGATCCCGAGCCAAGTGTCATTGCGTTTAATGCTTCGCCTTCTTTAAACGCAACCCTTTCAGCGGTTGTCTGGCAATTTCATCGCCTTTGTCTCTGCGGTGTTTCTCTTCTCTGAAGAGTGAGTAAACGATGATTGAAACGACCGTTGACAGTTTCGGTGCTTGAGCACATTTTGCAGATACAACGATTCGAACGTGTTTCAATTTTCTACGGATGCTTACGGGACGACAATTTCTTGACTGTCGGATCAATTGATTCTGGTTCTCGTTGATTTACTTCAAGCTTCAAGTTTTTGTAGAGTTAAATGCGCGTAGAAATTATGTAGTTCGTTCAATTTGATACTTTGTAAAATAGGAAAATATTCTGCAATTTGAGATCGAATCAGAGTTAAAATTGAATCATGATACTCTAATTTATCCACGTTGCATACGCAAAATAATGGTACGTTGAAACGTTACTAACGCAGAGATCTAGAAACATCGTACGAAATATCGTTTCGCGGTTTCGTAATTCCGAGGAAATAGTTAATATTCGCGCAAGATGTAAAATGCGTATTAATTTAAATCCTCTACGCTGCATGAATTAAATGCGCAAGTCCCTGCGGCTACACCGAAACCAATGGAATAAAAATCAACCAACGGGGAAACAATTTCAAAAATTATTCGTCGTTTCACTCTCTTAATTAGAGCGTCTTCTCTAGCCAGAAATACGATGTTTTATATTACACAAGAACTATGCTAAATAATTGTTTTCCATTTGAAAAAGTGAATCGATACAAAATGATATAAAAAATAAATAAAGAGTAAAACGATTTTCGAAGATCACGTAACTTTCTAAGACCGAAGAAGAGTTCGAGAGATTTTAGTTTCGACAGTTAAGAGTTAGAAACCGTTGGCAATAGCTTTGACGTGCAGTGTATATAGGTGTTCTTAAGTAGATTGTAGCGGTACAAATGGATCGATGTTCCCTGTTCGCTATCGAATCTGAGACCTGCTGTTTCTCTAGATGTCGGGCGCAATCACTTTATCTCTTTAAGTTGCGCATCTCTCGGCGTGCTCTCCCTAAACTCACGTCCGGGCTGATTTAAAGAGACAAATCTCTAGCAGTATCTGCACGCTAAATCTGTAGTCTCTGTTTGCTTCGACAGACTCGTCTTAATTGGCCCGAGTGATCTTTATCAGACGGTGCAACCGCGCTCAAGCAGAAGATTGCCAGCTCTGGCACTTGCTCCCCGTTGAGACGATACCGATCTACGTGGAACGCGAGACGATAGGATCTACGCCGAGAAAATTGAGACTATCTCGCATTCCTTCGCTTCTACGAATTTCTATTTTTCCAAAAAAAAAAAAAAAGAAAAAAATATACATTTCTACGTTTGCTACGACGTCTGTTGTTCCAACTATCGAATACGTGGAAATTTATATTAACGCAACTGTATTTTATACAATTTCCCATTCATGTTCCACGTTGCTCGATATATACAAATTATCTTCTACAATTTCTCGTAGCTATACAAGTATCAAGATAATCAACTACGTGTCTTACCACAAGCACAAAAATTACGCATCACGCGAGTTGTCGATATCAACTGCGTCTTACAACACTATCACAAAGCACCTGATTCCTCGGCTAATCCGTCACATGATCATCAGGACGGCGAACATTCAATCAGCATTAAACGACAACGACACGAATTTGTAGAACAGTGGAAACTCAAGGAAGCTCCGTGTACGTACAATGAATCACGATTGTGTCCTTCTCTTTTCGAAAAGACCCTTCGATACGAGATGCACGTCGTAAAACACGCTGATCCATGGAACAAAAATTCCTGAGGGAGAGAAACGACAACGGCATTCATTCTGAAACTCTCTCTCTCTCTCTCTCTCTCTCTCTCTCTCTATCGTAGAACAGGTTGGGGGTGGTATAGAATCCGCGGTTAAATCCCGGCGGGCCGGCGCGCGTTTATGTCTCGAAAGCTTTTTTTAGTATCCGCCTATATGGAGGAGTGTGTGCCGACAAGCACTTTATTTCCTTGATTTCCCACACTTTTCATTCGAACGAGGATGGGGGATAACGGCCGTTACGGAACCCGATCCATTCACGTGCCCCTGACTCGCAGCCATCGCGCAGCCTTTTCTAAAGATCGAGTAAATTGTTAAGTGCACCCGGCAGTCGGTTTGAATGCGTTTCTATACGAGGCGAAAGTTGAACGCGCCACGTCCGAATTACGATGTTTAGCCGGCGCGGGTGGTGCTCGAGGAGAAAGGGGCGCGCGCGAGAAAAATCCGCTGTGCCGAAAATGCACAGGGGAGTGGGTGGTTAAACGCGCACTTGGAAACAGCGCTGGTGAAACGTCGTGATGGAATAATGAAGGGCTGAGGAAATCGTTCGTTCTCTTCCCGTTTCTTTTCCTTCTTTTTTTTTCTTTTTTGACGAAAAACGAAACGTTGGCTTCGCGTTTAACTCTACCACCGATCCTCGAATTCTTCATTTTTTCATCTTACGCTTCTTGTTCGGCAAACAAAAAGGATTTATAATATTTCAGTATTGTCCAGTTGAGTAGAGCAGAGATTGGATTAGCAGAGTGCAAGTTGGTCGAGAACTCGATCGGAGAACTCAGCAAGACCTTGATTTGTTTGTACAGGATGAAAGCTTCGTCGAAACGTTTTACGAATCGAAGGTAGTTGTGAATATATTTGATATATCAAGCAGAATAGTAGGGCAGTTTGCGGGCTGTTAGCAGATTCGAAGTTCTGAGCGATCTCAAGTAGTTGGTTTTAGTTTAAACGTGTTTTGGGGAATATAGGAACTCTTGGTTGACTTTTCGCCAGTTCCAATCGTGTAATTATGATATGAGCCATATTATTGAATTGATGTTATTAGAGGAGTTTTGATAGGAAGTTTCGAGCGTTAATAAACTCTCTTGCCATAATAATTATATGCGTATCTCGCGACGGAACGTGGAACGATTATTGGAACTCTCAAAAATAGATCTCAATGTAAAACCGCGAGATTGTTGAAAATCTTTGTAGAGAAACCTGTAACATATGACTCTTTGTTTTGCTTTTAATTTTCTATTAATCATGGAGCAAAAGATTTCCGACGTTTGAACACAGGCATAAAAACGATAAAAATATACCTAAAGCATTAAATCCGAGATGTTTCTGAAAGTTATATATTCGCCTCTGATATTTCAAAGTGTGATATGAATTTAAAAATTTAAAATTACCTAATTTAGATAACCAAAAGGATAATTAAAAAGGAAAGTAAAAGTGAACGATAATTAGGCAATTCCTAGATTTAATTTAGACGAAACTCGCAAGAATTGAAAAAATAAACATTGAAAGATATCTCACTGTCAGTTCCAAAATTGCTTCGTCCAAATTAACGAGTCTCTCTCTCTCTCTCTCTCTTTCACTCTCCGTGGAAATGCACAAACCGACAATCGATTGCGCTAATTAAGCAAAGGTACAACGCGAAGTCACACGTAGAACGATATTGCAAAAATGATTATACGATAATCATCTACGTACAACGCGGAGGATCTCTAATTAGAAAGGTGACTGTCAGAGTTTCGAACTTGTCGCGAGAAATGACTCGTAGACGCTCTCGCCCGAGTTCGTAATTTCGTAAATTCTCGCTCGTGAAATATTCTGGCTATAATTGGTCGTAACTTTTTTCCATCCACGGTTCACCGAATTCTACCGGGGATCGCGGAAATTATTCCCGACGAATCTCGTATTATGGAGCCCAGCCGACAAAGAGAAAAAGAGGGTTCGATGCTTTTCCGCGAACGTTGCTACAAACACACCCATTCACGCGCGAGGACCTATTACATTAGAATACATGGAATCGCGGGGAAATTCCCTGCTAACGCACACACGTCGAAACCCCGGCATGAAATTGTAACGAGATTCGGAATCTTCCTGTGCAACGTTCCGCGTCTATCGTTTGTTTGAAATTTTAATAATTGCGCGTGAAATAGGTAATTTTTTAAATGTGGAGGGAGAGAGAGAGGGAGAATACGCTACATTTTCTATTTTTTCAATAGGCGATAGACTGAAAATTTATGATAACAAGTTCACGCCATCTTACCACGTGACAAACGAAGCAAATCATTTATTTGTTTGAGAATTGAGGATATTAATCGAGGCTTTGTTCCCGTGATCTTGCAATTAGTAGAGTCGTGTAGGCACAAGGAACAGAAGAATATGGCAGGATAAAATCAACAAATATATTATACTTCATCTGTTTCATCGACTGCGTGAAAATGACAGAGCAAACGGGCGTGAAACTGAAGAATGGGAAAGAAAGTGGGAGGAAACGCATCTATATACCTGCTATATACCTGCCACAGAATAATTTTTCAACCAACGCATAATTTAGAAGTTGCTAGAAGTAGCGAGCTAGAAAATACGATCGTAAAACATTTGTACGATTTCTCTGAAACACATATATTTCTTTTAATATTAACAGCAAACCGATATTCCATGTTTGTTTCGGATTTTATAATTTTCAACGAGCAGAGAATTCGAAATGAGTAATATAGATTCCAAAATCGAATGCAGATTATTCGAAACTAATATTATTTCGCGTGCATTGCTTCTAGCAACGAGGCTTCAACTTGGCAAGGCCATTTGTAGCTGGAATTTTGTACTGAGGAAAAATGACTGCGTGATATTGAAGTGAAAGATATAGAATTCTTTAGTAGCTGCGCAAGAAGAAGAAGAAGTGGAGTCGGGCGTGTGCTTGAACTGCCTGTTTAAAAGTTAAATGCACGTAATTAGACAGCGTGTTTCAATTAGCCGCAGTACTGCTGTTTTAACCACCGCAGCTATTTATAGTGACGTGTATGGCGGGAAAAAATATTTTTCAAGCTTTTCATTTTCACGTGCAAGCAAAATTATTTGAACTAGCTCGAATAGGATCGTTTCAACCCAGAAATGTGATATCTTCTCTTTGCACGTTAGTAACTGTATCGGGCAGCTTCTTCTCCGCTAACTGTGATTTTATTTCCTTTTGTTTTGACATTTCAGTCTGAATATGTAGTTGTTTAAAATTAACGGAAGTAACAGAGGTGCCCTTTTAAAAAGAGTTTCTATTTTTAACAATGGCTTTCTATCACACACTGCACAAAGGAACAATGCTGTCTGCCTCTTCTGTGCTTTGTTTTCCAATTCAAATACACCAAGTTTCAAAGCAATCATTATATTTGCCCTGAGAAAAGAATTCTCAATGCATCCTGCCTTATGGAAAATTTCTAACGACTACTAGCACGTCAGAGATTCAACATAAAATTTCTACAATTACTTCACTTCCATAAATTTGAATTTCTCGTAAAAATTGACTGCGTCAATATTTTATGACATCAAATTATGTATTACGTGAATACAGACACGCGTTTTAAGAACAAGAACACATTGTCCCCTGCGAAAGGAAATGCTATGATTTTCGAATAAAAATGTATCCTACAAATTTGTTTTATTAACTAAAGTACCACGTCAGAGATAAATAATTGATGAGCTGTTCCACGGTGATTTCATAATGCAGAAATTCTAAATTAATTTGAATAATATCCCAGAACGAAATACATACATTTGACATAAAAATTGAAAATATCGTTCTAAAGTAATGAATCGACTTTAAACTGACTTTCATCATTTCAATTTTTGAAACGCCAATTTGTGGAAAGTGACCTGTCATTCTGTGCCAAGATTGAATAAATAATTTTCAAGTAACTTTTTACTTCCGTGATACTTCGTATAATGAAATAAACAAACGTATAATTATTTCGAGGAACAAACTAACTATAATTATTTCAAGAATCAAACGAAAGTAATTATCACGTTTAATTAATCCGAGAGCAAGGCTAAAACAACATAATGCAGAATAATTATTTACATTTCCACTGACTCGTATAATTATTTACATACATCCACATTACTCTAAATGAAATCGTCTCCAGAATTATTCGTCTAAATAAAGCTCGATTCTGATTTGAAAAATATAATGGACTTCGTAATCATGAAGTAATAAGAGAAGTGCATTCATTGATCGAGGCGCCAGCTTGAAAAGCTTCATTTCAGAGAGTAGCTCATTTAAATATTCGAGTACCCAGATTTCTTGACACGATGCTAGAAGGGAGCAGACCCGAGCGATTTACAACCCTGTTTTCCCTGTCCCGGAGGATAAACCAGTCAATCCACCCCTCTCTGGCTAAAAGAAGAAAGTGACACATCAATTCTGCTCGGTCAAATGTAAGATTAGAACGATTTATAAACAGCACCCGGGGCCCTGCGTTGAACGTACGTGAAATCGCAATCTTGCCAACGTGACACACATTCGTCGTTTGCTATTCAATTGCTATTAACTTCCACTTATCAAAGTCCTCGCGGACTTAATATACACGATACGTCTATGTATCAAGTTTACATGACTTTGTTTCAATTGGTGCTCGCCTATAGTCCTAGTTTCAGGTTACTTGGTTCAACCAAGTCAACTTGCACCAAGCTTCCATTGAAACATTCGGATTACATGACTTGCCGCGAGAAATCAAGCACCGCTCAAACGAATTTCCACTCGAACAAATCCGCAACTGTTGTAATATGTGCTCGGTTAAAGATTAGATTGTTCGTGCAATTGTATCTAACGGCTAAAGTTTCCTATTATGTAAGACTGTGTGTGTGTGTGTGTGTGTGTGTGACAGACAGAAAGTTAAAATTTCGACTTGGATGAAGGATTTCTTTCGCTCGAATTCAACAGTGTTTAACTCTTTGAACTCGCTGTGTCACGCTGCAACTGGCAATACAAATTCGCTAAAACTCTGTATGATTTTCGAAATCTCAGCAACAATATCTTAAAGAGTTATAAAAAATAAATTACATAATAATAATAGATATTGGATTTTACCATTGTACATTAATTTGCTAGCTTAAAATAAATACAGGTGGATGTACAACAATATTGAAAACAAATAGAATTAAGTTAATATCGTCAGGCAGCTTAAAAATTAGTTTTTATCGCGACTCTAGTAGGAACTTTGATAATTAGAAACATGATTAATAACTTTTCATACATTATATTTTCATTAGATTTTTCGTTATTAACTGAAGCATGTTTGTCAATCTTCAAAAAGGATTATAAGAAAGTTTACTATGCTTTGAGATTTTTATGTTTAGTAAAATCTTAGAAGTAGGTAGGTAGATTTATTAAATACAGACAACAATAAATTAAAAATTTAATATTCGATTAAATTCCTAAATAAAAATGAAATAATGCTAGTTTGAGAGCATTCCAAAAAAAAAAATATTTAAATGTCTGGATAAAAAAAAATATAAAATGTCCGGATACTGATATTCGGTAGTAAAATCAATGCGAGATTTTCAAACTACTTCGAAATTTTGATCGAAAACCAGCGTCCAATGAAACGAACGTACATTTCTGTATTATGTGACGAAAAATTGAAATAATGTTGCGACAGTGACACGAAATAAGTTGTCGACAAAGAACAGATTTTTCTTCAATTCTACACGGAATAATCCATTTCCTACGGCACAATACTCCACAGCTTGGGGGACGTTTCCGTCATTCACTGACATTCCTAAATGATTCCGTTCCTGTTGTTCGCTCGCAAATTTGTCAACATTCAATGATGCACGAACACAATATTACGCGCTAACATAGCGTTTACGTTGATAAAAGAAGAAGAAGAACTTCTTTTGCTTCCACGCAATTTATATACATCTTTCATAGAACATTTCAGAAACGATGAATTTCAGATTGTAGAATTCAATCGAAAGATTCATTGTAAAAATCAAATCGTGTCTATTTTTCCCTTCAATTGCAAATAACTGGAAAATCGCGATAATTGAGGTAGAAGTATTGAAACGGATATACAAAAAGTTTCTGTTTAGATTCTTTAGTTTTATTGGCAAAAATACAGAGATTTGCATAATCAATTAATCATGAAATTTAATCCAACGTGATTACTCTCTTTTAAATGTTTAAACTCTCAAACTCTTTCGAGTAGATCGCGTGGAAGCGAAATGAAAATTTCATCAATTGTCCTGGCAGCCGGCTCTAGTAAATTTCAGCGTTAAATTGAAAATTCGGTGTTTCGTTTTTATTTCGGCCGCCCCTATCAGCAGCGAAAACGATGAAATTTAAAGCTCGAATCAATTTCGTTTAAAGGATACTGCCGTTCCGTGATCGAATACGTCGTTTGTCTTCCCATCTTTGTGATTAACTTACGCGTAAGTGAAAAATGGAAGCGGAACGTCGTAACTCACGCTGATTCCCCATATTTGAATTTTAAATTCGTCTGACTGTACTCGCGATAAATATAAAGCCGAAATGTAGACGAGAAAACGCTTACGCTGGTAAATTACTTATCTGAGATACGTCATCGGAGATTGCATTCGCCCCGGCGAAGTAACGCGTTTTCGCATTTCCATCCCGCGTGAGTAAAGTATCGAATAAACATTTACGATCTTTTTCTCCCGATATCGGGAAATCAACGCTCAACGGGACACGGAATTTTTACCCGATATTTCACCCGGTGAAATTTCAATTTTCGGTGAACCCAACGCCGATTCCAATTCCAATCCCGTTTCTTGGGGAAACCGATATTTGTTTAAATCGATGATAGTCATTTTTTTTAGTCTGGAATTATCGTGCTGAAAGCAACGCGTTAAGAACTATTCAAAGTTGACACAATATCGAGCAGTGTTAATCTTGCAATAAAGGAAGAATTTCAATACTTAAGAAAGCAATTTCGTCACGGAGAAATTTTTTAAATTTTCCTCGCTCTTAGAAATTTGTTGACGAGATTTCTGAAATATACGGTTTGCAATATTATTGTTACAATTGTGTCTACGTTAAGATGCGTCGAAGGCAATTACCGCGACGTTAGTTTCGCTTTCGTAGGATTTATGGCAGTGATTTAGATCCACGACAGACGAGCAATGTGACGTCGTTACGATTTCATATCGGCAACGCTGTACGATTTGCTAAATTTATACTTTGAACGTTGCACACGAACGTACGATTCAGTTATTGGAAATATAAAGCTACACAACTGTGAAATCCTAATATTTGGTTTTATCCAAACGAAACACAAAACTTTAATCATTTTCGTAAACGCAGATTGTATGTCTATAACTGATAGATAATTTCTCTCTTAAGTCATTGCCTGATCATCAGTAATTTGAAAAATTTCTACACGGAAAATTGAAAGAGATTTTTGAAAAAGAAAATACCATTTTCTTCGATTGAAAATCCTCATGCTCTCAAATTAAAATGTACATTCAAAGATCAATCGCACTTTAGTCAAAATCATCCCCGTGCACACACATGCAAATACGACGGTATGAAATTCACACAAATCCACACGAATGTACCGCTGTAACAATGGACCCGAATATTCCAACGCCACATTAATTACGTGTTGGACGGACTTCTGAATTGGACCGAAGTTAACCATATTACATCTTGGAGCAAATTTATTAGGAAACTACGCTACGCTCGAAGCGAGCTTACGAAACTGTTATTAAAACTTAAAAAAAAAAAAAGAAAATAAGTAGTACGTGAAACAAATAAAGATCGAATAAGGAACTAAAAAGTAATGCAGAATTTGTTTTTTCTTCTCATTTGGTATTTTACCCTTCGTGTAAGCTTTAAAATTGTAAATTAATCCTTTCCAATTACATTACATAACCCTAACCAATTACATTACTAGCCGTCATATGTATATTAATATATTATCTAATTTGTATTTCTTACTAATTATAATAAACGTTTATTCATATTGTCTGTAAGAGTATAAATATCTAAAAATTTGTAAACTGTCATTGTTCTAGTGTTACTAATGTAATTAATAGAATTTTATATAAATGTCTTTCAATATTAAAACTTGTAATATTAAACGACACTTGTTAGAAGAAACATTGTTTTATTAAGGATAGTTCTTATTTAACGGTTAGAAAAATCTTCAGACAAAAGAAGACTGACCGCGCGAAAGGGTTAATAGCACAAAAATCTTTAACTGTACGTTAAACACCGAAAGTGTCGGAAGTCTGCAATCATCGTCTTGCGCCACTCTGCCTTCGTACGACCCTTAAGTTCAACATCCAGCAGACGGGAAACATCACGGGAATATTCTTTGGTCGCGGGGAATTCCTATTTTCCATAAACAAACAGGGAAAACCGGTCGTGTACACACCTTCGCACGGCTCTTTTTTCGGCGGACGGCAGCGCGAACGAGGTCGAACGGGGTGGCCGCAGAGCAACGGGGGTGGCGCGCTCATTCGTACAGATAAATTTCGAGCGTGGCCAGGGATACACACGAGGACGGGGGAGCTTCGTTTTGCGGAGCGTAATTGCCACAACCGAAATCGATGAATATTTCAGCGTATACTGTGTAGCGTGCTTGCACCTCCACGCCTGGTGGCATTCGCGCACACGTGCCGTGTACTCTCGCCCCCTCTTTCGCCATTTTCCCACCCTCTTTAACTCCCGTGGCCTCTTCAGTTTCCTCTATTAGCCTCTCTCTCTCTCTCTCTCTCTCTCTTTCTCTCTCGCCCGCGCTTTCGGACTCCACGCTCTTTCCACTCCCTATCCACGCCGAGTGGAGAGGGGACGAGGACGAGGCTGCGAATATGTTTATTCATGTAGTTATTTATTAGTTCGGGCAATTAGCATTAATTAGCGCAATCTGGCACTGGGCACCATCCCCCCCTCCCTACACACAGCTACGATTCTCGGCAGACCGCGACCGGATATAATAGCGTTGTGCGGTGGCGATGTTTTAGAGGGGCGAAACGACGACAGGGCTCGTTGCATCGCGCGTTTTGCCTCTCGCTCGCGCGTGCACACACCTTGGACCAGGAGCTCTCCGGCCTTGCACGTTCTTTGCGCAATTAGGCGGTCGACGTTTTGCGGATTAACCGGCAACGTTTTACTGCACGCGATGTACGGCATGGTTAACGCTGCGTTTGTTTGCGTACGGGATCGTGTTTTTGCCAGGGAATCAGGCCAGTCGGTGATACGCGGATCGAAACTCCACCACGTTGTTTTTGACGTTGACACACACCACGAGCGGCTGGTTTCGCGGTATTTGCGCCCAATTAAGGCGGCAATGCGGTCTTAAATAGATCGTCAACTTGTTCCAGCGTCTATCTGACAGTTTATAAAGAAATTTGGAATTTTCGCGGAACTTGGAGAAATAAGAGCATACCTTAGGAATTAATAATACAAATTGTCCAATTCTACAGTTACTGCTGCCAATTTTGCCAATTTTGCCAGTGTCATTTGAAAGATTCGACGAATGACAATTGATAAGAATGTGACGTGTATAATTCTGATGCTACATAGTATTTAATGCAGTGTTTAATTCTTTGCCTGCAATTTCTAGCTGGGAGTGAATTTGTGAATTTGTGAATATGAAAAGCGATAAAAATGCTAGCAAAAAAATGTTTAGTTGACACGTTAAATTTCAATTTTATCGTTTCACCAATTTCCAACTTGTTCTTGAATGTAATTTCAACTGTCGGCTTTCCTTTTGTATGTGTAGGAAGCAATATGCTCCTATCTGTCTGCAGTAAAATCGAACGAAAAGGAGAACGGCAGACGGCTGGAAAGGTGTCAAGGTACAAGTGAAAACTGAAAGTCACCATTCCTGATCCTCTCAAGTCGTATCACTTAGAGCTCGACAGAACCTTTCGGGATATTAGCATAAATCCGATAAAGGTTTCTGGTATTACGACGGAGTAAATTTCCTCGAACGTTAATGGTTCTTCGCGCTTTTCTATTACGTCAACTGACGCCAAAATGTATGAGTCGATCGATTTTTATTTAAACAATAAAATTGGCATCGTCATAGAAACGATAATAATGTGATACCACAGACGAGATATGTAAATAGATATTGCATGACCAAGTATATTCAATTAATTGTCCTTCGTATTTTCCTTCATTTTGATTGCCGATAAACCTTGATTTTTTTCATGAATTTCAACGATCTTTAAATATCATATAGAAATCGAAAAGAAAGTTACATAATATACATATTTCTGCCCTCTGAAACAATAAACGAGCAAAAATTTTATATGTTGCACGATTATTTTAAAGAGACAATCACCGCTTAATATAATTTTTGACTACATAACTTTTCTCTACATAAATTCCTATTTATGTAATATACATCAATGCAGTTCTAATTTAAAAATTAATATCACGAAAATGTAAACTCAGTTTTAGCCGATAAAAAATTAATAAAATATTACGTTTAACGTTGTAACATATTCATGAAAGTGTAACATTGCGACAGAAATGTAAAAACTATTAAATTATTGATTAGTATAATAGAAAAACTGTTTTTAAAAATACTAAAAAAAATTATCAGTTGTTCCGGATGACCGACGACCAAAAACATTAGATTAACCTTGAGCGGTAGGGAAGCCCATTGTCAATTCAACTTTCGATGTGTACAAAAAGATTAAATTTTAGGAATTTGAAAAAAAAGGTTGTCAACAATTCCCGATCACTGACGACGGAAATATAAGATCAACCTTGAGTGGTAAGGAGACTAATTACCAATTAAACATCCGTCGTGTGCACATCGATCCAGCAGAGCACCAGAGACATCGTGGGATCTCAGCGTCTTAATTTTAAGTTGCGTGCGTTTTAATTTTAAGTTGCGTGCGTCTTAAGTTTAAGTTGCGTGCGTTTAGTTTTAGTTAATCTCTGTAAATTCATTGTGAACGCATTCTGTGCAAAGACACGTTTATTGAACTTGGAACGAAATTAAGAATCCCTCATCTCTTCTCTTCTCTCATTCTACTTCTCGTTGTTACTATTGTTGTTACTATTGTTACTCTCGTTGTTACTCTCGTTGTTACTATTGTTACTTTGTTCGTTGCACTAGAGCCGGGTTTCCAAGTTTCGCAGCCAGTGTGTTGAATCGGGGAACTGCAGCCTCGTCCGAAAGGGCGAGGTGAGATGCTTGTACTCTAGCGTCCTTGGTAATTCGACTCAGCGGTTCCACGGAACCCCACTGTGTCGTTGGGGGTAGCGTTAGACTACTTGTCTTTAAATGCTCGAACCTCGATTTGCCACACTGACTGCGAAACTCGGAAATTCGACTCCAGTGTCGAGCGAACAAAGTAGCAATAGCAACAACGAACGAAAGAAGAGAAGAGATGAGGGATTCCTAATTTCGTTCCAAGTTCAGTAAACGTGTCTTTGTATAGAATGCGGTGGTAGGGCTGCGAATTGTTGTATGTATTGTATGTATTGTACGATTGTATGCATTGTATGGATTGTATGATTGTACGATTGTATGCATTGTATGGATTGTATGATATATTGTAAGCCCCGGGGCGGGTCTCGTGCGTAGTCACCTCCTCGTGGTGAGACCTGGTAATTGATATCGTTTTACAAACATTGAAGCTTGTAAAACGTCATCAAGCTAAATTGTAAAACTATAAACGATAAACTTCAATGTTCGTAAAACGATATCAAGCTAAGAACTACGCAACGTACAGTTCGGTTTAGCTATAAACTAGGGACAATTAGTTAATAAAATATTAGACTTCCCAGCGGGCACCGTAGGACGACATTGGTCTCGCTGGGACGCCGTTGGATGCGTGCGTTTAGTTGTAGTTAATCTCTATAAATTCATTGTGAACGCATTCTGTACAAAGACACGTTTATTGAACTTGTGATGAAATTAGGAATCCCTCATCTCTTCTCTTCTTTCGTTCGTTGCACTGGAGTTTAGTTTCCAAGTATCGCAGTCACTTTTTCTAAATTAACTAAACTTTTATTTGGATACCGAAAAAATTACAAAAATTGGAACATTCCTATTGTATAATATTTACTTATCTATTATTTACAATAAAACCCCCTGCAGAATTATTTCACGTAGCATACATCATTTAACTCTTGTCTGATCATAGTTTACTTAAACTACTGATTCGTAGAGTATCAATAATCACACTATATTATTGGAACTTCTTGATTCAAAAGAAT
>NIPQ01105216.1:4493-16952 GCA_002806875.1 Lepidotrigona ventralis hoosana | reverse complement strand
TAGCTGACGATATTTTAGAAACTCCGAACGTAAGAAGATGAAAGATCGATCTGCTTGACTATAGATTTGAATCGTAAATTATCTTCTGGCCATAATAATTTAACGATGACGTGCAATTTTTCTCTGAGATCACGTTCGGTGCTCTGGGTAATTCTCCTTCGAATTGAATTGAATTTTAATTTTCTAAGCTACTTGACGAACCTCTGATATTTTATTCATAACCACTGCGGATTGCTCGCTTTGCCAACAATAATTCCAGTTACCACGAAACTTCAAAAGCTCGAAAGTAAAGGCAAACAACTCTCTTGAAGAATTCACACGATGTACAGCAGTCTTCTAACTCTCTGTGTAACTGGGCGAACTTGTTTCAAAATCATGACACCGCGTTGCGCGTGCCGCGAGGTGAATTCACCCTCGAAATCGACAACTTTGCGACATTTAATAACACCGAAAATTTCTCCGTGTTTTTCCGCAGGCCAATTACTAGAATATATACATTAACAATTGATTTTAACTCTCGTCGAATTTATGATGTTTAATTTTTATCTTGTAGCGTTACATTTCAATTACGAATTCGAATCGAAATTACCAGTAAAATTGCTAGTAACTAATTAAAATAAAATTGAAAACCAGGCAAAGCTAAGTTTTATATTGCCATTTCTGATTTTCCAACGACGTCGACTTGAACTACTGGCGAATAAAGTTGCAAATTTTTAACTTTCTAAGTCTAACTTTTTAAGTCTCATTACTTTAAAAAAATGAATGAATGAATGAATATATATATATTTAATCTGGACAAACTAATTAAGGAAAACCTAAATCCACAAAGTTCCAATTGCCTTGTTTCCTTTGGATTTTCACCACTTTCGTATGCCATTGTCAAGCCTTACGACCCACTTAAAAAAAGCTCGAAGGACGATTTTACGATGCGGGCTGGTGGATTTTTGAAAATCTTCTCGCGTGAAAGCTTCGTTCTACTTCGGCTGCCACTTCCGACTTAGGCGAATATTGAAGCCACTCAAGTCCGCGGTAAACAACGGACAATCAATGCATGAAAGTTTCATCGGGGAGCGAGCGATGGATTCGTCGAAACTTTTCTGCCCGTCAGATGTACAAACAAACGACGAGGAACACAACGGTGCACCGAGAACAATTGGAAGGAAACAATTTTGCGTGTATAGACGTTGGTGTGACGAAACTATCGGGACACTTGTCGCGGTCAAACTTTTCTGTCGGTATAATTATTAACACACGAAACCGGTCACAACGACGTTGATTGCAAATTCTACTGTTCTATTTAACATACAATCTCTGTTTTCTCATCTGAAAGTTATTCCACGCATTGTCCCCTGTATTAAATTGACAATTGATTGTTTTACACGTGAAAGCAGCTTTTTGTTTCACAAATGTGCATGTTCAGTGTTGATATTTCAACGAGATGATTTATCGGTAACTACATCGGTGGAAAGTTCGAATTCATCTGAACGAAATATTTCGTGGAATAAAGCTTTAAATCAGTTAATAAAAATAGAATACAAACTGTTCAGTAACTATAGAGTATAAAAAGTGTATGAGTGATTCTATGATATTCGTTACGAAATTTTAAATTGTAAAAATATCTAACTAAATAAATTTTTCTTATTAAGTTGACAAGTTCTGCTTCTTCGGTTCACACTCATTTTGTCATTCGAATGTATAAAAATAATTCAAATTAATTCAAATATTATAGAACGAAGTGTGTGAAATAATAAAACGATGTAAAAACGCATCGACATTTTCAGTTTCGTTGAATAGGCTATTCAGGCAATTCGAAACGTAAAAATGCATCAGCATTCGCAATTTAATTACGATCGTATATCACGGCCATACGGCTTAATTATTAAATGCAGTGCTTCATGCGAGACGTATAATATACGCATAATATATTCATAAAAGTCGTCTGCCAAGCGTGTATTCCCATGAATTTTTATCCACGATTTATTATCGAGCATCGTTTACCGCTAAAAACGGTAAAAATGACGATCGATCGATCGATCGCCGGTGGCAACGATTTCGCTGGAATTATTCACAGCTTGGGGAAATTCGTTTTCAACGTATTGCAACAATTCGTCGAAAATTTCGGACATAGATTTTCTTCTTTTTTTTTTTAACACTTAAAACTACTAAAATGATCAAAGTGAACTCAACTGATAATTTTTGTTAGATGTTTCATGTTTCAGTGCGATGTATTTTAGAGACTTGAATGATTCTTCGTAAAATATGTAAATAAAAGATTCTCTTTTACTTCACGCGTCTTTGTTGGAAATTTTATCTCTCAGTATTGAAAATAATTCTTTAAATTCTACGACGCTTTCGTGGATTTTAATCGGCTTCAGGTTCGTCGAAATTGTTCGTGCATTTTGTTAGTTTTATTAGTTTCACTCGACATTATGCGAATGCAATAAACTAGAGAGTGTATCGAGAGTGGTCGAGACTTTTAATTCGATCTCTGTCGGCAATAGTTTTCAGAATTTATTCCAGAGCGGAGCAAAACAAACGCTGTGAACAAAATAATTTTTCATCGAGGGAGAAATTAATTGTTTTAATCTTTCAACGTGCCGGCAAAGGGAACAAAGCCCCATTAATTTCATCGTGATTGCGTAACGTGAAAGTACATAATCTAATTAGACGTCAGAAGGAAACGAATGCAAGAAATAACTGTTCCACGTTATTTTAATTCCTTCGTAAGCTCGAACATTGTGGGAGGAGAAGGAAATTTCCACTTTTATTATTACTGGATCGAAGGGAATGTTCTGTCGTTTTATTAATAATCGTGTCAGACGTTTTATTTCCGCGTTTGTGACTTTTATTACATTATTACCTTACTTACGCGAGCTTACGCCGAGTGTAGAAATCGCGCGATTAAAGGAACTGAGTCGTAAAGCAAACGTTGAGTTATTCGAATCGCCCTTTTGATCAACAACTGCTGAAGCTGAGTTGAAAATTAATTTTCCCGCGATAGAACATTATTTGAAAATGCATCTCCTTCCGAGATATTCTGCGTAGATTTAAAATAGATCACTGATAAATGTTACAAACTCGCGACTTCGTTGACAGAAAATCCTGAAAGTGACAAAAAAGAAAAAAATCAGATGAGAAACACGTACTCGTGCGCATAGATCTCGATCGAGATGAAAAGCAACAAGCGAAATAAAAAGGAAACGGTGGGTGACGAGACATGGATTGGACTGAAATTATCGAGTCGACGGGATCGGTAACCTCCGCTTTTCTGTTCCACATGTACGATCAGTCACTTTGGCCCGCCGCCAGAACCAGTTCCTCCACCGGCGCCTCAATTAACCACTCCACTTGCTCCGTGCGACTACGGAGGGGCGCGATTTATCGCGCGCGGAGATTTGCAAGCTACGCCAAACGGAGGATCGGATACACTCGCGATCCACGTGATAGTTTCCGCAACATCGCGGTTCGTTCGTCGATGCTGTTCCGGCAGTTCGATGGGAAACTCCCGGAAGAGCGTTTCATTCATTTTGACGACTCGAGAGAGAACTCTGTTTCTCACCCCTTCGTTTCAGGATTCTTCACCACGGTTATACAGTCAAACCTGTTTTTTTTTGTGCGGTAGATAGGGACCGAAAAAAAATATTGAAAAATTTCATAAATAGCTATAACAAATAGTTTTTTTACAACGTATTGAAGAAAATTTTTTTTATGTGGTGGAGAGGGACCGCAGAAAAAAAATTCACTTAGAAAATATGTCAAAGATTTACGAAATAGCGAGAAAGTGCTTTCCAAACGAAATAAATAATTAAATTACACATGGAAACATTTAAAAAAAATTTAATTTCTCATTTTGAACATCGGTAAATTTTCACACAATTAAACACTACTCGTCGTAATCCAAAACGTGCATCTTCTTGCGATGAACTCTTTCAAAATCGCTTTCGTCACTTGAACATGTTACAGTTGCTTTATTTTTTGTTACCATGAAGTCGGTGATCGTTTGATCAGCTGCTTGTAAACGTCACGATAGCCAGGCTCATCGACATGATCGAAGCTCTTTTTGGAATTTCAAACGCCTCTCGGAAATGTTATCAATTTTAAGAGAATGCTTTTTCAATTTGTTGCAAAGCTGGATCCCTGCATATATTTTATCCGCTGTCATAGAATCCGGTTCTTCTTGTTCGTCTTCAAAATCTATCAAGTTATTGATAATGTCACTATCATTCACGTTTTCGTCCTTAATCATTTCGATAAGCTGATTTTCGCTGATAGTGTCAAAGCCTTCTCCGCACACATGTTATGTGCTAGCGCAATGATTTCTGATGATAACGTACACGTGTTTTCGGTTACATTCCTATTAATGACACATTCAGGCCAGCACGAATTTAAAATGTGTTTGCAAAATTGCTGCGGTAGCGTGGTTTATGCCAGTCTAAAATCAAAAACTTTTTCCAAACTTCAGTCAGGCTTGTTCCATTGTCTTCTAGTCTTTTCAAAATGTAGCTGAAAGTTAATTTCACATAGTGTTTCTTAAAAGTTGCGATTATGCTCTGGTCCAATCGTTGTATAAGGCCAGTCGCACAAAAAAGGACCGCACAAAAACAGGTTTGACTGTATAGATTATTTTCTTACGTTGCGAACGAACGTAAATTCTTTAAACTCTAAGTGTTTTTTTTTTTTTTTGTAATTTTGCATTTGGCTCTTGTAAATTTTGTATTTTTGAAGTGATTTTTCTTTTTTCCCTGTATTTCGATCACAGTGCAGGGCATCGAGCGTAAACATTTTTCCTTTTCCTTTTCACTTTATTTATTAATAGAAACGTCAAGTCAAGGTCTTCTCGTTTCTTCACATTTTCGTGAAAACGACAATTCCTGCTAATTAGACAAAGATCAGACGAGGCAGCTTTAATTACAGTCGTTGCGTGCGGATTGAAATAATGGTGGAGTAACGAGCAAACAATTGCGGTAATGGACAAACACAATTCGTAGGTTATACACATATATATTTCCAGAGCAGCTGGAATTTAATACGTTCTGTTCCAGCCAAGGACTTAGAGTAGTGTTCCAACGGGATCTCGTACTTCGTAATTTGTTCAATTTAACCCGCTTCATTTTGTCATATAATTGTTTTATTTTCAAATAATAGAAAATTGCACAGTTGCCGCAGGACAGCGAAATTAGATTTGCTATTATTTGCGAAGCCTTCTGACCAATACACTTTTTAGGCGCATTTAAATTAAATTTTAAAACACGTGGGAAGTTTAATTCCCAGCGTTAAATTCTAGTTTAAAAATAAAAATTCTAGTCTAGTGATAGTCTTTTAACAATTTCATTAGAATATAATTATCCACTCGAAACATCCAGCTCGTTTCACGTCCAATTATGCTCTAACGATCGCGTCTCTTTTCTCCTGACCTCGACGATATCCTAAAAACGGCTATTGCAGCAAAATGAAAATGTAAAATCATATTTAATATCCTACAGATATTTATGTTCTATAAAAAGCAAAAAAAGAAAGAAAGAAAAAAATCCTCGCTGTCGTGATATCCACGCGCGAATGGACGAATCCACGTTTCACAAAACGGTCCTATCCTTTGCCGTTCTCAGTGCCACTCATAAAGTGGAAATTCAATCGGGAAAAATGGCAGATGAACGAAACAGATATAGATAGAAAAATTGGGCGAGAAATGGGATTCGGTTGAAAGTCAGTGCAACATACGTCGTGTTTGCATGGGAATCATGGTGTCTGCCGCGCGGCAAAGCGCGTAAAAGCGGAAGCTCTAACCGACTAATATGATTCTCGACGCGAAAGCGCGGTCAATTTAAGATTCACCGAGGCGTGCGAGCGCCTCGCGCCTGTGTAGATTGCGGTCGATCCGGACGAACTAAGGAGATTCACGAGAGCTTCACCATTCCTCCGCCCCATTGTCGTCTCTCTGTCGTCTAAGGTCGACAATGGTTGTTCCTCGTGCCGACTTGATTGATCGTTTCACCGGCTCCTCTGGCAAGCCGGTATCTTCATGCAAATCATCACCATCAGGGATCAAGCCTTCGACGATGTCTCGCAAACTAAACAGTCACGCTCGCGAGAATGTTAATGAACGTCGCGTGTATTTCCTTCCTCCTCTCCTTGTTTTCTTTCGCCTTTCGCTGGCCTGTTAATCTCTTCACTCGACTGCTCTCTTTCTTTCTTTTGTTTTGTTTTTTTTCGGCTCTTACGCTCTTCTCTCCTGCTTTTAGGCTGTTTTCAGTCTTTTTCTCTATTTGAACTTCTTATTCGATCTTTGTCGGTTTTAGCGATCTTCTCGATTTTAGAATAGTTTTCTGCAGTTTTGCACGATTGAGTGTGTCGGGATAAATCTAGATCTGTAGGTTCTTAATTGGTCGAACAATTCAATTTGTCAGAATTTCTCTCGTGTCATCATTTATTTTATTATTAGTTCTTCTATCTTCTTATTCGATTTAGTAAAAAGTAATTTCGTATTCACCCGGCTTTAGGATGGCATAACTCTAGCAATATTGATCGGATCTGGCGTGCGTTTTGAAAATGAGTGAAATGAAAAAACAAGTAAATCGATATTTGAAATTTTTCTACGAAAAAAGGGAAGAAAGCGGCTGCTGAAAATATTTGTCAAGTTTTTCGCCCATAAAATCACAGAAGTTCCCACAGTCTACCGGATTATGGTTTTTCTACTTCAAAAATGGCGAAAGGTGGCATGTATATTTAATAAACACCATCTGAAAATACGAGAAAAACTTGCTTCACTTTTGCACTAAAATACGAAATTACTTTCTACTTTTCTCGAGGCAATATCTTTCGATACCGAACTTACGAAAACTTGGAAACGAAGTTCTCACACAAACTACTCGGCCCATTATTTCCACTATTATTTCCGCAACTTTACACCCGAAAAGTACGCTGTTAAAGAGACTCTCGGTTGTCTGAAATTCATTTATTAAGCAGCAGGGGGAGCCGAGCGACCTATTTGCACGACACCGTTCCACGCGACGATTTCCAAGGCTTCCGGTGCCACTGACTCTGCTCGACAAGCTGCTTCCAAGAGAAATATCCGCGCGACGCGACGCTCAAGCGGCCTCGCTACTTCCGCGACATTTTCGTGTACGGGGACGTACAGCGTGCAATTCAACCTCATCCTCTTACTTCACCGAGAGGCATCGATCCGGAGGCAACCGAGCGCTCCTTACTTTCTCTCCTCTCGCTGGATAAAAGTCTGCCTCGTCTCACCGGAAGCACATCGTTGTCCATCACTGAGGTGTACGAAAATTGCGAATAAACCCAATTCGAGCTAAAGGGGGGGGGTGGGGAAGATTCAGAAAGAAACAAACGTGAAACTCGTCGTACCGAGATAAATTCTTATCTCGAGTCGATCGATCACACGAAAGATAACACGTTTTCAAGAACATTTTCAGACTTTTCACCTGTATAGGTCGTCTGTATAAAAAGGAAAAAAAAGAGAAACGAAAAATCGACGATATTATTTTTCTTAAATAATGGATATTTTTTTTTAACCCTTTCGCTACGAGTGAACATATACGGCATCCATTGCCATCGAGACGAGCTTTTTCTGTTTGTTTCTATTCAATATTGGAATATTGATATGATGAGAAATTATTGTATTAAAATATCTCTCTTAATCTATCGCAATTTGAAAAAGACCGGCTATAGATATATCTGTTAATCTCTTGAAAAAATCTAGGTTAGAGGTTAGGTTTCAGTCAGGTTAGCTTTTTCTATTTGTTTCTATTCAATAGTGGAATATTGATATGGCGAGAAATTATTGTAATAAAATATCTCTCTTAATATATCGCAATTTGAAAAAGACCGGCTATAGATATACCTGTTAATCTCTTAAAAAAATCTAGGTTAGAGGTTAAGTTTTTCTATCTATTCTAAGTTTCTATTCAATAGTGGAATATTGATATGACGAGAAATTATTGTAATAAAATATCTCTCTTAATCTATCGCAATTCGGAAAACACCGGCTGTAGATATACCTGTTAATATCTTGAAAAAATCTAGGTTAGAGGTTAGCTTTTTCTATTTGTTTCTATTCAATAGTGGAATATTGATATGACGAGAAATTATTGTAATAAAATATCTCTCTTAATCTATCACTAATTCAGAAAAAAATCTAGGTTAGAGGTTAGGTTTTAGGTTAGATTTTTAATGAAATTAGGTTAGGTAAGAGCTTCAGTTGGGCTAGGTTTCAGGGTTTGGAAGATTTTTCTTCGAAAAATTAACGTTTGAATAATTTTCCCAGAATTCCTTTTAATTCGAGAAACGTCTTTGATAAGTCTGCGTCAAGCAGATGCAATTCATCAGTCATATCATATACACGTGAGAAAGAAGATACGGATTTAGTCGAGCCTGTGCAATTCCGATACTTTTCAACAGTTACGTCGTGATACGATCGATCGCTGTACGAGCAGAAATTCACAACAAGATAAGAGTGAATTACCACTTGGCCTCTTCATTGTTTCAACTCCATTGTTCATAAAAATATGAAATTACACATGAAGATCCACGCAGTCGAGTCACCAGGCGAATGTCTGATACGCGAAAAAGGAAATAAGAAAACAGCCTCGAGGGCTGACGCAACGTGTAATTATGCAAAGACGCGATCGGATCGCGATCGGATCCGGCGCGCGTCAAATTAGCCGGTTTATCGGGAATTGCACCGCGTGCACTGTGATTACCAGACGACTATGTGAGCGTGCGAGTTTAAACGCAGATCCTCTGCTCCGAAACGAGGCGGCAAGTGGCGCTGGATTTAATATTACCGACGTTAAGAACGTTTTAATGGAAAACTGGGAAATGGGCCTCGCCACGGATCGTGGATACTCGGCCAGGCAAATTCGGATTTTCCTGGATTTCGCTTCTCACGGATTTTGTTCATTCGCTAGATATGATATATACGTGTAATAATCCCGAGTGCAATTAAGTAGAAAGCACGAATCTACCTGCGAGTCTCGTAAAGTCTCTGGTGGATTTTTTTATGTCGTCAAAAGCGTGAAAGTTTTACGCTCGTACATGGTCGCGCCCTTGCGACGTATTATTTTTCATATTCGAGTCTGCGAAAGAGGATGTAAAAAAAAAAAAAGAAAAAGAAATGACGTGAAAGATGTGGAACAGTGAGAGATGATGACCTTTTACAAATTTATATTCGATGAACTCTTCAATGTCTGCTCGTTGAAAACTGAAACCTCGCCTGAGGCCACTTTAATTTTTAATCTCCTTCTTCTCAGTGAATTCAATTCTCCTGCAGCTTGTGACGAGGAAAAAACAAGTAAATTTAGGAATGTACTTATTTTTACATTTCGCCGTATAATTTCATCGTTAAATTCCCCCGTGAAAATACACAGGACACTCGCTGTCCACGCGTCGTTGTTACAGAATTACAATTATTTCAGATGAAAAATAATTTCGTTTCGATGCATTTAGTCAAGCTTGCTCGAACAAACAAATTAGACGCACAAACGAAATTTTACAAACGAATTTAAACCGCAATCATAAGCTCGGTTATTTTCGAGACGAAATCGAACAACAATATTTGTCGAGTTACTCTCGCATCCCGCGTAAAATTATGTATTTGCGTATATTTAAAATATACGTACGTGACGAACACAAGCATTTCCTGTTTACTCGTGAGAAATAATTTCCACGATTGAAGTTAAACAGACGTACCGATTGTTTCCGGTCCTGCATCGACCGACGATGTTCAAAGATATCGAAAATACTGGCGATTATTCGCTGTTATGAATATTCGTTGCACTGTTCCTTCGTTTCAGATTACCGATTCACGTGCAAACACTCGTACTTTGGAGAATGTAATTAAGAAAAAAGAAAAAAAATGGAAGCCTCGGCAAGGCATTGCTTCACTCGTCAAACGTCGAATTTAATTCAATGCTTTCTAACTTTAGATTGGACGTGGAATTTAATTTCACGCTCATTAATAAATAAATATCATGGAAATACGTTGCACGTGTCTTTTTTATATTTCCGTGCAAATTTGCACTTTGAAGTTCCTTTACAGATGCATAAATATTCACGATCTAATTACGAGCATCGAACGAGAAAATGAAAGGATAAACGTTAAACGTGCGAGTCTCCGTAAGAAGGAGAAGTAATCAAGGAACTCGCGAGCTCTACGGGAAATCCGTAGAAATTAATTATAAGAGAAGTGGGTACAGGGATTTGAATGTAGAATGGCGAAACAAGCGGAGAGAGGAGGCGTGTGGAGAAAAAATCGTGTGGAAATAAATGGCACCGGTTCCGAAAAGTGCGGCAGTAAATAAAGTCAATTTCTTCCTCTTGCACGAGGATTCTGTACTCCCGGCAGTGCTGGTTTTGCTCAATTTAATTTAAACAATGCGTCTGTCGTTTTTACGCGCGCCACCCTAATCCGGATTATCTCGTCTTCTTTTCAACCCTTCCGTTTTTTTTTCTTTTTCTTTTTTTTTCAGGCCTTTACCACGTGCCTCAAACCGCGTGCACGCCGAATAATTAGTGTACCGCGAGCGAAATTTAACGAGCATCGAGAATGTGTCTGTGAATGTGCTCGAATTTTTTAAAAAATGTTTTGTTGTTAGAAAGCGAACAAATACGGAAATGGTGATGTTCAAAAAAGGAAGGATAAAATTTTACTGGAGTTCATCATTTCATTCATTTTTCGTTTTCTTTGAATATTATTTTACTTATATATATATATATATATATATATATATATATATATATATATATATATATGTGTGTGTATAAGTATATATATATATATATGTATAAGTGTATATATATATATATATCATATTCACGTTCCTGCTCAAAAGGAACTTAAGATAAAGTCTACTTTATCTTAAGTAGAATACTTTTATTTTTCATATTCAGTATTTATCGTTGATATACGTATTTTATAATACAATGTACATATAATATATATAAGAAATATAATATACACGTATAATACAATATGTTAATTTATTGACAGGGTCTCTATTGTGCAAAGAATGTTTTATATTCATTGTATTTGATTATATAACATGTATTTATTGTAAATAATTATGTACAATAATTTATATTGTATGCCTTATATTTATGTTTGTGTTGTATGTAATATAATATTGTATGTAATTACTATATAAAAATCTTTACCTGAGAACAATTATTTTCACTTAAAGCGAAAATTAAATTACTTCTCGAACAAGTTAAAATGAAAGATATTTTTAAATTCTCTATGTGGAACTCCGTGGATCTAAAACGCTTAGAAAAAGATATTTTCTATTCTGTAAAAGGTTGGATAGATTGTGATCTGATAAGTCAAAGAAATTCGGAAGAAAAAAGAAAGAAAGAAAGCTGATAAATCTAGAAATTTCAGAAATTTCATCTAGAAACTAAAAAAAAAAAAGGATCTGGATGGTCCAGGAAGACATTTTCCATCCTCTCGAAAAGAAAGAAAAGGAAACTAATAGATATAGAAGTTCTATTCCATTAAAAAAAAGAAAAGAAAACTGAAGATATTTTCTACAGAGAAATTTTGACTACTACATTGAAAGCTGAAGAAAATCTGAAAAAAAAAAGAGAAAATCTAAAAGACCAACAACAATTCTCCAACTGAATGAAATTCAAATGACAAATAAAATCCAAGGAAACTCGAATCGTGCAATAGATAATAGCTGGTGAACGTTTATCAGCCATCAGCGATGCATGAAACAGCCAACAACGAGACAACAGTGGACTCAGCAGCTGCTTCGAGGGCTGCGGGGGTGTGAGTAGTTTCAAGTAGCGAGTGCAGCGAGTCCGCGAGAGGGTAAGTAGCCGGCGCGTGTTATTTTCGCGGAACGCGTGTCGCAATGAAAAATGCAGGCGGCGGGGAAAAAGAGCGTCGGATATATATTTTCAGGGTGGCGAAAAGGGTCGCCGCGAGCCTCCATTAATGCCACCCCTAGCGCTGGATAATGGCTCTGAACGCGCCCCATTCGGCCCCACCCCCGCGCGAAAGTGCACTTCTGCCCTCGCGAATGGGACGCCCTTTAACGGTTTAACCCCCCCTCCCCCTCCGCCCCGCTCTGCACCTTTGTTTCGACGGATCGATGCGTGGGTCACGAACGTGGGAGGAAAAAAAGGGCCGCAGAATGCTACTGCATCGAGTTGAATTTCGTTTTCCAAGCGAGAGGGGCAAGTTGCTTGTTGCGGGTTTCTCTTTCAATGAGCAGGCAAAGGAGCTTTGGACGAGCTAATCGATCGATTCGATAGTGAATGGAATGCTCTCATCATGGTGGATTGAAATATATTTGCTTGGGAATAATTAAGACGTTGTTTACTGTGGCAAATTGAGAATATAAGTTTCAGCGGAATGCTGTAGAATTGACTGAATTTTAATTTGAATTGGAAATTTGATCATTCATTTCTCTCATTATTCACTAGTTCACCTGTGATTTTACA
>NIPQ01105194.1:0-16947 GCA_002806875.1 Lepidotrigona ventralis hoosana | reverse complement strand
TAATTAATTGGTTGTTTTAAAATCTATCGAAGCTTCGGTGTTAAAAAAATTTAGCAACAACAATAAGGTCATATAGTGGAGTAAATAGATTTTAATTGCAGGAGAGTGAAAGGGAGGACCAGCAACGACGAAGAAAGAATCGCGGCCCAAAGAGTAAGGATCGAGAGACAAGGATCAAAAGAGCGAAGAGCTAAGCCGGAAGGGGAGAGAGACCTTGCCAGTCACTAGGATAAATCGAGGAGGATCCTCTATCTTCGACGGATGCTTACTCGAAACTAAAGACCGGCCAAAGACTGACTAAAGGCCGCCTTCGAGAACTCCCTCGCATTGGCGTACACACAAGGAAACGCGGTCACGCATACAAAGATCCGATCGTCTCTGTTCGCGGCACCCACATGCATCTCGAAGAGAACGACCAAGGATTTACGCGAGGGACGAGCATGGTTCATCATCAGCGAGGCTCGACCTACGCTATCGGGAGAGGCAGAAGCGACGGTTCCTCGTAATCTCGTCGCTTTTTCAGCCGACTTAAGGGTGGAGCCTCTTGTTGTGCTTTAATCTCCGACACGTGCCAACTCACGATTCAACCTTCGTTTTTAATATTATTAGTCTAGCCCATTGGGTTCGACAGGACACGGTGTAAACTCTCGGCAAATAATATCACCAATTGCTATGACTCTAGCCACGAGCTTTCCTTGCAGGTCAGAATTTTACGGAGCAAAACAACTGAAATGAATAAGCTGTTCAAACGTTATTTGTTCTATGTTCCTCTTCGTGAAAACGTAGACTGTGATTCATGAAGCAATTCAATTTTTCCTTTAGATGCGTTACGAGTATCTCTGTTAATAAATAATTTTAATTTACTATCTAAGTCTACCTTAAATCAATTAGAAAGAGTTCAGATTCTCGTGAGTGATAGCTTACTTGAATGTCGAATCATGATGTGTAATGCGTTTGCAACGGGACTATCAATCGTTATTAATATTAAAGATGAGATTCTGAAATAAAGTGGAAACGAAAGAAAGAAAGAACAGTGAAGATCAAACGGATAGAGAGTTATTCGTACAGACATGCTTGCATATTGCGCCATTAATAATTAACCAAGTGTATATCGCGATCAGTTTGATACACTAGTGTCCAACTGGGCGCCACTCTCCCCACTTCTGGCTTGGCTGTTCGTGAATAACTTGACTTTTCAGCTTCTGATCGCGATAAACAAGTCAACTCGAGTCACGACCACACAACTCTTTTATGGATGTTTGTGTAATCTCGGTATTAATCGGCGGTATATAAAAATTAGCTTTTCATGTCTCGTTTCATGTTGTTCTGCTTTGATAGTGTTATGTAACTGGAGGAAGAAAACATTAGTAACATTGAAATGTAAAATTTCCAACCAGAAGTTCTATAGGAAAGTTCTAATTCGAGTATAGAACTTGTTAGTTTTATTTTATTTTTAATTATTTTTATATTTTATCTCACTTAACTTTTAATTAAGTCTCATTATTTTTGCATATCTCTCACAATTCTTCTGAAATTAACATGATTTTCTAAAATCATGTAGTTTAGCATTCCAAAAGCTGGTCTAATCAGCTACTATAGTTTAGTCAGTTATTATCGTTCTTGATGCGCAATAAGTCGGATTTTCTTCTTCTTCAAGCAGCGTTGATTATCACATGAAATCTAGTCTAATTTAATACCTGAAGAAAAACATAATTAATTACGAATTATCCAGGAAAAGTTCATCGATCATATCAGTGCAGATAAAATGTAACAGGTATATTAATACTAAATTTACAAATTCTGTGATGATAAATCTTCTTCTATCGTTACATCTATATCCATAGAAAACTGAGGACAGTTATTATAGATTACATCTGCATGTAGAATAGAATTTCCTGTATTATTTCAATGTAACCATTCAATTTTATTTGAAATTATAAATTTTCAGAATATTGAATAACTACAGAAAATATGACAGATTTTTAAATCTGCAGATAACGTACACCGTGCAATCTTTAAATGCTAATTATAGCTTAAATTATGACTATTAAAACTTACTAAATGATATCATACGAATGGAAAGAGAGCAGAGAATAAGAATGTAACATTCTCCAACATCCAAATTAATTTAGTTGATAATATCAAAGTCTCTAACTTTTAAAACTTAATTTAAAGATTTAAGCTTAATTTAAAGCTTGGTTAAAGCTTAATTTAAAGTCTTGGTTAAAGCTTAATTTAAAGACTATTTATTTTTTATGATTATTTGACGAACATAGAAAAGCCCAGTCTGAAGGAATAAAGTGACTATCCTCGAGTGACAGTAATCTTTCAACAGTGGTAAATGAACGATGATCACTGTGGTGGTTGTTTAACATTGATGGCTACCTGATTAAGTTCTTTAACACGTGTCACTTAATGTCTCGAAGGGGCGAAAACACGGCCAAGTAGAAAGAGAAATGGGTCGGAACGGAAAAATGATCGGCAAAGCCGCAACACACAGCGGGATACGTTAATAGTTTTCGAAGAGGCTCCGTCAGAATGGCGTAAGTGTTGTATATTTACACTGGCGTTACAGGCTCACACCTGGACGCAAGAATAGCGCCGCTTCTTTTTTCTCCGAAGTATTTTCTCGCCCATGCGTCAAACGACTCCTAACAACAGAGCTCGTTAATTTTTCTTCTCATTTCTCTTCACTTTTAAACGCGTTGTTCTTTTAATTATTAACGTGACTCGCGACAGTTGGATCGTTGTCGTTGAGTTTTTTCTTCTTTTTTTTTTTTTAAGCAGACATCGATGTCTCATCGAAATTCCCATTTCACTCTGGTCTGTTTGTTGTTTCAGTTAATTTCATTATTTGCCTACGCAAGGAAACACGAGAAATAACATTCGAACGAAACGAGTAAACATGTGTTTTTTTAAGTTAGAAAAACAAACGTTTGTACATACACTTGATGATGGCGCTCGATGAATTTTCGCACCAAGGGAGAGGGGGACATTTTTAAGCGAAAGCGGATCCGAGGAAGACATCAAGAGGGTAGTTTACACCCGCTTAACTCGATGATCGCAGATTTTTCTTTTCTGGTACGGCGACCGGAACAACGTCGGCATGCATGCAGATGGTGGTCGTAAGAGGGGATAGTCTAAAATAATAAAGAAGCTGACATGAAGATGAGGGCTGTTTGTGTTTCCACAGATGATGGCCGAGTCTTAAACAACGAAATACAACTGGAAAAACGTATATTCGAAAGACAATACTTCGACTAAACTCATAGTTATCGATATTTCCTGTTGGCAATCATTTTTCGTCTTCTCTAGAAAGGAGCAATAATAAATGTTATCTTTTTTTGTTACATGCCTTCGCAAGACATTTTTCAACTTTCGAAAGCTTTGCTTTGTCGCAATGAAATGAAATAATCAATAAAATATGATAAACGATTCTTTGACCAGCATTTTGTTTTATAATACAATCCTATCTTTCCTTTTTTTTTTTTTAATTGATCAAAGTGATAATTGCGTTATGTGTATAATATGCATAATGTATGCTTCAAGCTGACACGCGATTCAAAAGAAAAATCGATCAACGTGATTTCTTTGTTCAGCTCATTTGCTCTTATAGTAATAGCATAGCTGTAAAAGTGCATACACTGTCAGACTTATTTTAAAATGAAATACAAGTATAATCCGTCCTTAAAGGAGTTACATTCCAGCTTGAAGTATCGAACAAGAGAATATCTTTTGGAGAACACTTTACATGGTGTTCCATATTTCGTGGATCCTACGCGACCTAAATGGGAGAGGTAATCTTATAATTCAACTGTTCTGCAATTAATTGTTACAAAATGAATAACTCAATGCTACTTACTTGTTAAAAAAAGAAAGATGATCTTATTTAAAATTCGCGATTTTTTGTAATTCCGTCGATTCATGGATTAATTTTCGTTTGCTCGTAGATTAATATGGTTTTCTTTGACATTCGCATCGATATTTGCAATCGCGGCTATAATCGCGATCATCTTAGGTAAGTTCGAAACAGACCCAACTATAACCGGATTAGATATAACGACGGAACATATTAATATCGAATTTCCTCAAGTCTTCATTTGCTTCGATTGGTTTCACTTGAATCATTCAGATGTACCTGAGGTAAACGTGCAACGTTATTCTCATAAGATTATCCACATTTTTTCATAATTTCATTTTCATAAGATCACATTTCGTGTACAGAATGAAATGTATATATACGAAGAATTATATAACTGGACTTTTGGAAAAACTATCGATTCACAATCGTTTCCAGCTATTTACAAAAACAGGAATGATTTTCGTAGAACTTTTGAAACGATGGGACCCCATTGTGACTCTTTAATCAGTGACTGTGTATACAGGTAGATACAATTACCTTATTTATAAATTATCCTATTATAAACACGAAATTGGTATATATATATTTTTTATATATATTATATATATTTATGTATATATTATTTATATATTATATATATTATATATATATATTTATATATATATTATTTATATATGTATTTATATATTACATATAAATTGGTATATATATATTTATATATATATATTTATATATTATATATAAATTTATATTTAAATATAAATTTTAAATTTTAATATATAAATTTATATATAAATTTATATATTATATATAAATTGGTATATATATATATTTATATATTATACATATATATATATATTTGTATATTATATATAAATTGGTATATATATATTTATATATTATATATATATATATTTCATCAGAAAATTATTCTTTTTTTAGAGGAATAAATAAATCATGTAATGCACTATTTACAAAAGTGTCTACTGCCGTAGGCATTTGCTGCAAAACTAGAAATTTAGAGCCACTTAGAATTATAGATCCTTCATGGAGTCTCGAATTTGAGATCTTCGGTACAAATTTTCCCCTAAGGTGAGAATCATTTTATAAATAAAATCAAATAATTCTTTTACCACAAGAGACGAACGATCAATTAGTAATAATTATTATTAAATTGAAATCAAGATTTATTTGAATTAAGATGTTTACTTGCAGGGTTTATTATACGGAGCAAAATGTTCGAAGTCCAAAACCAGACGAAAGACCGGTAGTAAAAGCCTATTTTCCCATAGATGTTCAATTTATTGTTCATATAACATACACAACTCCTGACATTCGTTATCTGTCTCTTGGACAACGAAAATGTTACTCTAAACAAGATATAAATTTTGTAAATTCTAACGATTGCGAAATCAATTGTTTCATCGACAAGCTATTTAAAGAGTGCAGATGTTTACCGTGGTTTTTATCGTTTAATCAGAAAGCAGAATGTCCGCCTTCGAAATATTCCTGTTTATATCACGTTGATACGCACGTGACACAATGTGACTGTTGGCTATCTTGCGATCATGCATCATATAATGTAATGCAAATACAGTCTTCTAAAAGTACGAATCGAATCACATTGAGAAACTGGCCAACAGCTCTCTATAGAAGAGAAATGCGATTTGGTTAT
Organism: Lepidotrigona ventralis hoosana; assembly: GCA_002806875.1. Classification (NCBI taxonomy): domain Eukaryota; kingdom Metazoa; phylum Arthropoda; class Insecta; order Hymenoptera; family Apidae; genus Lepidotrigona; species Lepidotrigona ventralis. The sequence goes on along the minus strand of NIPQ01105194.1, from coordinate 11,410 downwards.
TTAGATTTGCTTGTGTCATTCGGTGGCATTGCAGGTCTCTTTCTCGGATATTCTTTAATTGTGTCTGTCGAAATTGGGTATTATTTTACTCTCAGAACTTACTGCGGAGCTGTAGTTCAATCATCTCGAGAACAGCACCGTATCGTGGCTATTCACGTTGTGGAAAAAGTTCCGCGAAAGGTAGATGTCAATCAAGTATATTATCCGTATGTCGATTAATCCCTTTTAAAAAGCATATATTGATGTGTCATTTTCTTGTTGAAGTTATAATTTAATATAACATAACATAAGAATGTAGCAATGTTTCACACATTAGTGTCGCCTTTAATATCATTTCGTAATATTTAAAATTCGCGCCAGAACAAGTTAGAAACAAGTTAGAACAGATTTGCAATTGGAATCTTCCGTACCTTAAGGCGGACTCAGTGAAATCTTAAAAGAAGTCAGATTGTTTTTAATACTCTGGTATATATTTATTATCAAAACACCCAATAAATTTGAAAATATATATAATTTCCTATTAATGTTCCTCGAACTGCATCTTTTTTGTGAAACAGCAATATCAAAATTTCGCCACGGAACTTACAAACTTACAAAATTACGATGTTCGCGATCATTCTGTTCCACCGGGACGTTGGAACGTTTTGTAAAATTTCAAGCTACTTTTTCGAAATTTCGCATCTTACGAGAATACGGAAATGGAGGATTAAAGCAGATACGCAATGCAAACGTCGCGAGAACGCTGTGTCGATTTCCTTGTCGATCGTATTTTACTGACTGCGAAGGTGAATATAGTGAAAACACACGCGTCTTCCGAAGCGCCACCTTGCTCATTTCCGATGTTCTTTTCGGAAATGGCTGAAACGTTGCGTTTGTGCTGAGAAAACGTGTCCAAGACAGATTTATTTAGCAACCGATTGTGATCCAAGAACGAGTGTTACACGTTATTATCCCGTTGCACATTGACGTATATTAAGGCTGTCGCGCAACGGTATGCAGCTGTCGAAGTAAATCGACCACAGTAACACGGATACAGAATTTTTCGCAGTAGTCACGGGTATCCGGGTGCCGGCACATATCAATACAAGCGACTGCAAACGATTTGGTTATTGAAAAAAAATGGCGGCCGAAATGCAAAGCAAGAATCGAATGATGGTTTTTAAGAACAAAGGCAAAGACCAAGAAGTGAGTATCCGGTGTGTTCATCATTGTGCGCAGTTACGTTGTGCGCCTGGAAATTTCGGCTGTTGTACTAACCGGATAAATCCAACATTATTATGGGTGCTAGTCATTCTTTCTTTTTCTCTCTTTTTTTTTTTTCTTTCAAATTTCTGCGATCTATTTGCATACCTTGTTGTTTCTTTATCAGATGAATTTCTGCATATTTCCCTATTTAGCTAGCATAGAATGCACGAGAACTCTTGATATAATTCTATCAAGTGCTGCATCATATTTTGCACGGAATTCGTACTGTTCCGAATTCTGAATGGACAGTGTCGTTGCATTAATGTCAAATATAGCATTAACAGAGATGAATCTGAACGAATTTTTATTGGAAACTTAATGGAATATATTTAACTTCACTTTATTCTAGTTATTTGTTCAATTCCTTACGACCAATTTATTAATATCTTGCTATGCAATATCATTATATTATTCTTCAACTTTTATGTATTTTTTTTTTCAAAAGATTTAAGAAAATGTAACGAAGAATGTTCAACATTCTGTAGAATGTATGTAATATTTTAATTTACTTTTTTATTTCTCATATTTTAATAAAAACTAAACATTTATTTAAATTTTTTGCAACTAACAGAATAGAGTTAGTTGAAAAATTCTATCGAGAAATAAGGTTTTTTTCTATATTTTTATATATAAGTAAAACTTTTCAAGTATTATTAAATATATTTTTTTTTATTAAAATGCGTTTTATTATTATTATTCTTATTATATTTTATTAAAATTAAAATAATTCACAAATTGTTATTATTAAATAATACAAAATATACAATTATTATGTGTCTCATGTGTTCATTGAACAGAATATTTTTATTTTCTAATATTTTAAATTTCTTTGAATGAAGAAAGATATAGTTGTTGTTAAAATTATTGTGATGCGTATTTTCTAAGTTTCAAAATAAAATAAAATTACTGTAATTTTAATATCTTTTTATAATGGAAATATAATTAATCTGCATCTCCTTTATGAAATGAACTTGCATCTAAAATACATTGAAACTACTACGCAGTTGATTGGAAGACTTTTAAATGATGTATCATGTGCTTTAGGAGATGAGGAGACGAAGAAATGAGGCAACAGTGGAATTACGTAAAAATAAACGTGATGAGACTTTACAGAAACGAAGAAATGTGCCTATTACAGATTTAATAGGTATAATTTTTAAAGAGAGAGAGAGAGACGAATAGTGTATTGCTGATATAACAAATTTTTTTTCCAGATGAAGAAGATATTGATAAAAATAACATTGATTTGTCAAAAATTGATTTAGAAGAACTAGTAATGAAAGCTGCTAGTTCAGATCCAACTGTTCAATTAGAAGCTGTACAAAAAGCAAGAAAGTTATTATCATCAGATCGTAATCCACCAATTGATCTATTAATTGATAGTGGCATTTTACCAATTTTAGTTAATTGTCTTGAACAGCATGATAGGTATGATAATAATATATATAATATTATTTAATATGTCCTTTTTTGTGAAAGTAAAACAGTGATTACAGGTGATTATGGGTTATTTGAGTAAGATTTCATATTTCTAAAAATTTCAGTAATTATTTTTTATGCTTTTAAGATAGAAACATGATCAAATGTGAACATGATAATTTTTCTTAGAAACTTTGAAATATTATGTTTTTAATTTCTTTCCAGTCCTTCACTTCAATTTGAAGCAGCATGGGCTTTAACAAATATAGCAAGTGGAACATCACCTCAGACACAAGCAGTTGTAGCTGCTGGTGCAGTTCCACATTTCTTGCACTTGTTGCTTTCAAGTCAACAGAATGTCTGTGAACAAGCTGTGTGGGCTTTAGGTAAGGTAAATTAATATAGAATTAATATCATCACGTGATGGTAACAATCCTTTCTATTCCAGGAAATATTATCGGAGATGGTCCTGCATCTAGAGATTATGTTATCAAGCTTGGTGTTGTACAGCCATTGTTAACGTTTATTAAACCGGATATACCAATTAGTTTTTTACGTAATGTAACTTGGGTAATCGTAAATTTATGTAGAAATAAAGATCCACCACCACCTGTTCAAACTATTAAGGAAATTTTGCCTGCTCTAAATGTACTTATTCATCATACAGATATCAATGTAAGATATAGTTATTTAGACATTTAGGTAATTATCGAGACAATTTATTATATCTAAGATAAACTGCAGATTCTTGTCGATACAATTTGGGCAGTGAGCTATTTGACTGATGGTGGTAATGAACAAATTCAAATGGTTATAGACAGTGGTGTAGTGCCTCGTCTTATACCACTTCTCTCGCACAAAGAAGTTAAAGTGCAAACGGCTGCATTAAGAGCAGTTGGCAATATTGTAACGGGTACAGATGAGCAAACACAAACTGTACTAAATTGCGACGCACTCTCATATTTCCCCAATTTATTAACTCATTCGAGGGAAAAGATTTGTAAAGAAGCAGTTTGGTTCCTGTCAAATGTAACTGCTGGTAATCAATCTCAAGTTCAAGCAGTCATAGATGCTGGACTACTGCCTCTTATTATTCACAATTTAATGACTGTAAGAAATTGTCAAAATTCGTTAACTTTTGTCAATTTCGTATATTTATTTCATTAATATATTTATCTTTCTAACAGGGTGAATTCCAAACACAAAAAGAAGCAGCATGGGCAATTAGCAATTTAACAATAAGTGGCAATGAAGAACAGGTTGCGCGGATGATACAAGAAGGCGTTATCGCACCCTTTTGTAATCTCCTTGACTGTAAAGATACTCAAGTTATACAGGTTGTTTTAGACGGTATACACAATATGCTTAAACTTGCTGGATCGCAAGTTGAACAATTGGCTAATATGATTGAAGAATGTTCAGGTGAGTCTTTGTAATAGTGTTGTGTCATTTCGTGTACAACATGATTTCAAAATATATCGATTCAATTTATATTATGAAATTTGTATGTTTTTGTAGGTTTGGATAAGATTGAAGCATTGCAAAATCACGACAACATAGATATTTATAAACTAGCATACGAAATTATTGAGCAATACTTTTCGGAAGACGTATGTATTTATTTTATTTTTGTAATTAATAATTAGTTCAATCATAATCAATATACAGTAAAAATATGTATTTCGTAATGTTTCTAGACAAATGACACGAATCTGGAACCACACGTTGTAGAATCAACATTTGAATTTGATCAGACGACGAGCATTTCAAACGAAGGTTTTAAGTTCTGAGAGGGCCTCCATTATTTCTTATCTGATTGTGCCGTCCCCCGACAAACTCCGTTCTGGAGCTATTCTATTTACCCTTTTATATTCTGTTTCATTTTTACTCCAATGATATCAGTGATAATTTCAGTATGCCATTACCGAATCAATAATTATACTTGGTTTCGCTAATTTAAAAACATAATTATGAATGGCCAATGTTTTATAAAATAAAAAAAAAAAAAGAAAAAAAAGCGAAATTAGAACAAAAGAAAGGATAAAGTTGTGGGACGAAAGAGTTTCTTATTGAAATAAGAATCTGTGTTTTTTTCTTTTCAATTCTTTTAACAATGTATACGTTACCTTGTTTCCTTTTCCGATTACGCGAAAATTTTCGGTGGAGCGGTACTTAACCGAATGCAGCTAATGACATGCATTATACCGACTAAATTATTGTAGTAAATTAATTGACTTGCTCTCTACATTGAAGAGCAACGAGGAAAAAGCCCTTTTTATCATGCTGCTCTCCACTCTAACTTATGAGATGAGTCTTGGTTAGTGATGTTACATTTATAAAACGATTCGTGTATATTTTAGGCATGTTAAATTTATAATAATATTGATTACTGAATAAATAAAATCAATTGACTACTCTTTATTAGCTTAATTCACGTCTATGACTTATTTCTGTAAGGGAAAGAGTATAAATAATAAATGTGGCAATATTTTTGCCTGAATTTTTGACCGCGTGAGTAAACAGATTACCAAAAAATTCAGAGATTTATATTTTCATAAAACGTGTTCTCTTATTAAGAATTTGTTTTATTTGCTACGTTATTACAATTACGATTCTTGTTCTGATTGATATTCAATATTGGGCTCAGTAAATGGGTGAACGTCATCCGCGTAAAGTTCTTCAGGAAGTGCATTTATATCATTTGGTGGATATGTAGGGAAATGTGGCGAAGTATTTTTTTTAGTGGGTAAAATCGTATCGTACAAATAACACATGGTATTTACCTCTCCTGGTACGTTTTGAGCTAATACCCAAATTACATTATATTTAGTGTTTATTCGTAGTATCTGCAACATACACACAAATGTTTAATAATAATTTAAAGCCATCACATATAATTGCTAATAATATTGTTAATAATCTTCGACATATTTACGACGTTATAATTATTTATTAATCCAATTATGGTGAATTCTTCCTAAAGAATGGATTTTAGCAAAGAAGTTATTTAGGATGTCTGCTATTGCAATTATAATAAATTAATATCTTTTAGTTATAATCTTTTTTATTTACGAATCTAAGATAGTTGTGAAATTTTTATGTCACTTAATGAAATAGGAGGTCACTATGTATAGTCATATAATTGAGATATATCTTTAAATAATGCCATAAGAAAATTAATTTAAGTTTTTAATTCTAAGGTTGAGAGCTTTCATTAGAAATGATAACTAATAACTTTTTCATATCTCTAATCAGAATATTAAGAGAAAAAAGTTATTACATGCCTTGTTGATAAATTTTTGATATATTCCTAGCATAACTTTATTATTTTTGCAAATTTTCTACATTATTTAGATTACAAATTATTTAAAAAGAAATGATTATGGCAAAAGATTATTTAAATAAAAGATACATTCTTTAAGCTGTAAAATAATTTCAAAATGCCATTGCTGTATAATGTATCTTCTTTTTAAAAGTAATATATCTTAAAATAATTGAGAATTTGTAATTGCTTAATGATGTACGAAGATATTTTATCATAAATATCTTTTTCTTTATATTTCATGTAAACATTTCAGAATATATCTTATTTCTAAAACGCATTCTACATGGAAAATATTTTTAGATTCCTTATAAAATATAGAAATATAAGAATTACAAAAGATTGAATTAAAAATGTTGCATATGTACATGTTATGCATAATTTGTAATTAATTTTATTTAGAACAAATGCGAAAATGGAATATGTTCTCGTAATTATACTAGCGAATTTTTTTTTTTGTAAAACTCGATACAAAAAGAAAAAAAATAAATGTGCACTATCATTGTATAAAATTTGCAAAAATATTTATGATAAATAGTGTTCATATATATGTATAAACAATAATTTGATATAGTTATTATACTGATAGATCATTTCGAATATTTACTCTAATTATATAATTAAAAACAAAAAAAGTTATATGGTTCGATCGAAAAAATAAAAATTTAATTGTACTTTTTAATATATTGTTATACATAAAAAAAATAATAAGAAAAAAATTAAACCATATTCTGACTTCTTTTGTTTATATCATATATGATATTATTTATTTTGACAAATATCAAATCTGTATCAAATTTAAATATGATATTTTACAATAATTAGGGATAAAAATGTATTCAAAATTGTGTTATTTTTTAATTAAATGATTATATTTGCAATAAAAAAAAAAAAGAAACAATGGATCATAAACGTAATAGATGTGTGCTAAGTAAAAATGATGAATTAAAATTCTGTTCTTTTGAATCATAAAAGTTATAAGAATATAAAGATTATAAATTACCTTTACACCTTTGATAATACGCCAACGATTTCCCATGTGTCCAGGCATTTTAGTACCTGGCATTACCCTAGCCTTTGTTCCTCCTGAACCTATACTACCTGGCCTTCTATGGGTTTTAGTTGTACCATGAGACGCAGGCATACCCTTAAAGCCCCACCTTTTCATGACACCTTGAAAACCACGATCTATCCTATGTTTATAAAGAATAATGCAATTTATCACTCATATACATACATACATGTATACATACATACATACACACACACACACACACACACATATATATATATATATATATATATAAGATTTATAAGAAAGTAATAGTAAATGAGATTTACGTTTTTCCTCGAATATCAATAAATTCTCCTGGTTTAAAATGGGCTGCACATAAAGGAGTTCCTGACTGAAGAGCAGCATTCGGTGAAACTATAAACCTCATTAATGTCTTTTTCGGTGTAACTCCAGCTGAATTAAATATTCCATAATATTCTTTAGTAATCTGTACAAATTGGTAATGTAGACACATGAGACACTTTGGTAAATATTAACAAAGATAGAAAAAAAGCAACTTACTAGTTGTGGATCAATATTTACTGCACCTAATACCAGACAACCATTTTTTACTTTAGGATGAAGATGTTTAGAATGTTTAACTGGATTGAATTCTTTTGGTGGTATATATTTTACAACTTCATTGTCTATAATCTATCAAAGAATTGGATATATAATAGTTTATATGAAATTAAAATGTCTTTTATACATTTTAATACCTGTATTAGGGTGGTCAGTACTTTTTTCCCATTTTTCAACCACAATGGATATACCCCTATTTTTTTCCCAATTAAACCAGTGCGTTTTGATCTTTGAGTCCATGTTGCTGGATGAATAAGTTCTGTATTTAACGGAGATTTAGACATGTCGTGTAATCCTTTGTTGAGTGATGCAACTTCTGAGAGGAATTCTTTATTTTCTGGGGTAAGGTCTTCATTATATCGCTAATACAAGTGACAATGATGTAGAGTATTTGCTAAAAATTGAAATGTTATTTATATCTTCCAACTACGTACTACGTGTGTTGGTTTGGGAAGCCATTCCGGATGACGTTTTCTTGGCGCTGGGTTTTGTCTACCACGAACAGGAACAGCTATCATATCAAGGCTAAAACAATTGCATTGAAATTAAGATTAATTTACTTTTCGAAAGTATGGAAGTCAAGTAATAAGTTGTGTGCTATTTTTAAGTTATTACCTTTGCTTTAAGTGTTTACTGAACAGTTGATATCCGTTGAACGTTTTCAAGATCGACGTCATATTTGAAAGTATTTACAAATAACAATATCGTTTAACGAGATGTTATTAGAATTCTGAAAGAGGTTAGGATGCGAAGCTGTTGGCGCTGTTAATATCTGACTAGATGATAAACGATTGATTGCTGATGATATTCTTTGTATGAAATGAAGATGTACAGTTTATATTAATCAACTCTTGTATTCATAACTTTACAAACAAATTACATAAATTACATTCCACACATGATCGCCATGTAGGGTGGAAGTAACCGCTATTTCTATCTTTGTCGCACGCTATTGCGCTCCTTGTCTGTGAACAGAGCAGGCGCTGCCATCTATCGGAGCCATCTAGAAATAACAGCCAGCGAAATGTAGGTACGATGGTCGGTAAACTAACGATTCACCGTACTACAAAATTAACTATGTGATTTGTTATTATTAATATTTTATTTAACAAAAATTATTTAATACTATTAACAATAAAATTTATAAACTTTTAACTTTTAAATCAACAATAAAATATTCACTTTTTATACTTTATAATCTGATACTAGTTTTAATTATAATTCTAATATAATGTAATTCTAATTCTTTTCTAATTCTAATTCTAATGTAATCCGGATTCTAATGTAATTCTGATTCTAATGTATTTCTTACGTTCAACAACTCTTATATATATATTCACGAACTTGTTTTATCTCTTAGACAACTACCTAACAAGTCTCCATAACAACATCGCTTTTCATTAATTTTCTAGTTTTAAAGCGCGACAAAGTTGGCGCCATGAACTTGTTTTATCTCTTAGACAACTACCTAACAAGTCTCCATAACAACATCGCTTTTCATTAATTTTCTAGTTTTAAAGCGCGACAAAGTTGGCGCCAAAAGTTCATCCAAAATGAACTCTACGATGTTGTCGGGAAACAGATGTCGCTGGTATAGCTGTCGCTACAGAAACAATCAATATACTACCATCTATCGAGTTATTCCTCCTTATCCTTTTAGTTCCATCGAACTGAGAAGATCGCAGGTGGCAGCACTATCCATGGCGAACTACTAGCACCATATAGCGGCGAAATGGCGAAACCAATCGTCATCAGTCAGCATTCGCAGACAGCGAACGCAAGAGTGTGCGATAAGGACAAAAGTATCGATTAGTTCCATAATTCCGTAGCTACGCGGCGCTAGCATTTTAAGGACCACGAATCGATCAAGTTTTTATTCGTAAAACAAAGGAAAAAAGAAAAGGAAAGATGGATAATATTAGGAGATTAATTCGACAATTTTTATTAATTGCATCGTGCAAATTAGACCCTCTATGTCCTGCTCTACCAATGCAACGCACGTATAAGGATGTAGGAATTATGCCAGATATGTAGATCCGAGCACTCGCTCGAATAATTTTTATCATAAAATCAGTAATTGCACAAATTGTACCGTGCTCTTCGCTGAACTGATTGAACAAACCAATTATTTAAACGGGACCTTCACTGTTTCACTTGTGCATCTGTCTCCTTATTATTTTCAAAAATTAAAACAAAATGAGACTCGAGGAGGAAACTTGTTTGTTTACATGCGAAGCGTGAACAAATAAACAGAGAACATATAAACAAACATTAAAAGTCATAATAAACACGACGAACACGCCGTGGCTTTCCGATAATGAGAATTTTTGTGGACACACGTTCGAATGTAAACAAATATACTGAAACGTGAATAAACAAAGGAAAATGTAAACAAACAAACAAAATACAGGGTAAATTCCAAAAATTAGACGCGCGCAAATTACCGCTGTAATATAGATGTCCGGGTGATCGATTTTTAAATTTACAAGCTAATTTAATCGCGAGCCAACACCGTTTTCCCGAGATTCTTCGTTTTCGAAATACCTTTTGCTAATACGATGTTTATTTTCGATGTTTATGTTTAAAAAAAAAAAACGGAGTGTCAGACAACGATACAATATCGAAACATTGTTTCTGAATTAACTATGCAGAAAACGTATCATCCGAATATTTCAGGATATTTATTTGCGAATTATTTTCACCACGATGTCCCTTGTCGTCTCACATTATCCCCGCGGTGGAATCTAATAGCTTTACTTATTAACTAATTGTTCCTACAGACCGTGAAATAAAAAAAAAGGAGAAAAAAATTTGGCAAGGCTTAAGTTTAATATTCGGAGAAATCGAAAATTTGGTTTTCCTTACGAATAATAAATACTCCTTTAGTATTAATATTTAATATCATAAATATAGTCATAAATCAGTATTGCTTATATATTTATCATACGAGTCACGATTATCACGCTTGTATTGAATTTAAGCAATTTATTAAAAAAGGAGAACAATAGTTTGATCGATCTGACTTTAAAACACTGAAATAAATATTCTTGTTTAACAGATTAGTAGTAGAAAAACACGATTACTTTTCTGTTAATTAAAAGTTCAAAGAGAAACGCTTAGAATGTCCAATGATATTTAAATAGCAATAATATTGTTAAACTATTAAATATTACGTACTTGCAGAAGAACAAGTATATTATAATTATCACAATTGTCACTAATAACTCAAGTATTTAATTCAAAGTATAAAGTTCAAACAATCACTGAGAAAATCAAATCGTGTGACTTACCAGTCGTTGAACTCGCAGAATTGCAGATTGAAATTTGGTTGGACTTTGATTATGTTTTCGAATAATGTTTCTGAATTTCTTGAACGTTTGCTGATGCTTCTCAAGTTCTCTTCAGCAATGTAAGCGTTTCAAACACAGTCCACGTGTTCACTTTTAACACTCGCGACACTTTGCGAATACTAAATAATGTTTAAATAATTAAAATATTCAGATACGTTATTTAAACTCTCACACACACTTCGAAAGTTTGGTCGATGCGCACGCGACGGAAGTTTAATTGGCAATGAGCGTCTGTCTCGATATCGATCAAAGTCATACTTAATGTCTCGTCAATGATGCGAGACAATCGATAATTTTTAATACTTCGAAATACGGTTCTCCATTACAGTGATTAATAATTTACACTTTTGTTGTTTCATAGCCCTCGTTGTAATTGAATATTTCACGTTGAAATTTTTAACAAGAACTTTAATTTTACATTTGAAGCTTAAATTCAAA
>NIPQ01105190.1:0-16981 GCA_002806875.1 Lepidotrigona ventralis hoosana | reverse complement strand
TATTTCTTCTGTTCAACAACTCTTATATATTTGTTCACGAACTTGTTTTATCACTTAGACAACTACCTAACAAGTCTCCATAACAACATCGCTTTTCATTAATTTTCTAGTTTTAAAGCGCGACAAACTTGGCGCCAAAAGTTTATCCAAAATGAACTCTACGATATTGTTGGGAAACAGATGTCGCTGGTGTAACTATCGCTACAATTCTGTAGGTACGATGGTCGGTAAACTAACGATTCACCGTACTACAAAATTAACTATGTGATTTGTTATTATTAATATTTTATTTAACAAAAATTATTTAATACTATTAACAATAAAATTATTTAATACTATTAACAATAAAATTTATAAACTTTTAAATACTAGTTTTAATTATAATTCTGATGTAATGTAATATAATTCTAATTCTAATGTATTTCTGATTCTAATGAATTTTTGATTCTAATGTATGTCTTCTGTTCAACAACTCTTATATATATATATTCACGAACTTGTTTTATCACTTAGACAACTACCTAACAAGTCTCCATAACAACATCGCTTTTCATTAATTTTCTAGTTTTAAAGCGCGACAAAGTTGGCGCCAAAAGTTCATCCAAAATGAACTCTATGATATTGTCGGGAAACAGATGTCGCTGGTGTAGTTGTCGCTACAATTCAAATTTCTCTTCTACGATGTGACATCTATATTAAATTATGCTTAAGTTTGTATGTAATCGACAAACAAGTTGATGGTGTTGTTATCACATAACCAGGAAAGATGGAAACGATCCTAGAACAACAGCGGCGTTATCATGAAGAAAGAGAAAGGTTAATGGATGCAATGGTGAAAGAGATGCTTTACAAAAAACCAGGACATAGAGAGAGTATAAATTCAGAACATCGGTTAAAAATGTTACTCGACCAATACATGGACAGTACGTCGCATTTGCAGGATCTGTATGAAGATAAAGATGGTCAAAGAAAAGAAGAAGTAAGTTAAATATAGTTCATTCATAGTTTACTTATAATTGAATAATTAAATCTTTATTGTTTAGGTACAAGCACTTTCTGGACCAAACGAATTTTCTGAATTTTATTCAAGATTGAAATCTATAAAAGAGTTCTATCGTCGACATCCTAACGAAATAAGCATTCCAATGTCTGTGGAATTTGAGGAACTAGCTAAAATGAGGGAGAATCCAACAGAAGAGTTATCAAATCTTGTTGAATTTACAGACGAAGAGGGATATGGAAAATATCTTGATCTCCACGAATGTTATGAAAAGTATATTAATCTCAAAGGCATTGAAAAGATAGATTATATTATGTATTTATCAACTTTTGATCATTTATTTGACATACCAAGAGAGAGGAAAAATGCTGAATATCAAAAATATGTGGAATCTTTGTTGGAATATTTGACTGATTATTTAAGTAGAGTTAGACCTTTACTTGATATAAATGCAGAATTGGAAGAGGCAAATAAAGAGTTCGAAACACAATGGGAAAACAATACATTTCCAGGATGGCCAAAGGAAACTGGCAGTGCTCTGACTCACGTGGGTGCTCACTTGGAACTTTCCGCCTTTTCTTCGTGGGAAGAACTTGCATCTCTTGGTTTAGACAGATTAAAGTCTGCATTAATGGCTTTGGGTTTAAAATGTGGTGGTACGTTGGAAGAGAGGGCTCAAAGACTTTTCAGTACAAAGGGAGAAGCATCGCTAGATCCGAATTTATTAGCTAAAAATAACAGAAATAAAAAGTCTGGGAAAGGAAGAAATTCTGAGAAACAGAAAGACATTGCACATTTGGAAGCTCATGTTTACAAGCTTGCAGAATTGGTATCGAGCCAACGTGTAGCTACGAAAGAGAATGTTCAAAGAAAACAAGCTAGAACAGAAGGTGAGAGAGGAGATTCTGATGCTGAAGCTAGTGCTAGTGAGTCTGAAGAAGAGGATGATAACGAAGTCCCTTATAATCCTAAAAATCTTCCCCTTGGTTGGGATGGTAAACCTATACCATACTGGTTATACAAATTACATGGTTTGAATATTAGTTACAATTGTGAAATATGTGGAAATTTCACATACAAAGGACCAAAAGCTTTCCAGAGACACTTTGCAGAATGGAGACATGCGCATGGTATGCGCTGTCTTGGTATTCCAAATACTGCACACTTTGCTAATGTGACGCAAATAGAAGATGCCTTAGCTCTATGGGAAAAATTAAAAGCTCAGAAGCAAGCGGAACGTTGGCAGCCAGAGCAAGAAGAAGAATTTGAAGATTCACTTGGAAATGTTGTTAATCGTAAAACATACGAGGATTTAAAAAGACAAGGTCTTTTATAACAATTTATTTTTATAACAAACATTTTAGCATATTAGAATATTCCATACATCTGAATTGTATATTTATTACATGTCTATTGTAATCCATAGTAATATCATTTGTAATATTGTGTATATTAAAATCAATAAGAAATATCTTTATAAGAACTCAAAGCATTTTTTAAATATTGTGATGTATGTTCATTATAGTATAGGTTTCATTATATATAGGTTTCATTATATATATATACATGCAAATAAAGTTTAATAAAAATTAATTTTTTTAATGATAAAAGTTTCAAGAATTATAAAAATGTTGCAAAATCTAATTATATTATTATAAAAAAATTTCAATTTAATTTTATTACAGATTTCAAAATCGTTTTTTAACATTAAAGTCATATGTAAATTTAATGTTTTTGAATTTACATTCAGTAACTAAATGTCCGTTTATAAACCAGGGATATTAAGGTTCTTTACATATTTCTTTGACCAATGAGAATGCAGTAATTTTATACCCAGAAATTCTAGAGTATATGGTTCATCGTTTTCTAGAGATGAATACCTCTTTTAATGTCCTATAACGTAACGTACATTGCCACAGTAATTTTTGCGATCTTGCGAAGAAAGTATTTTTAATTTATTGACAAATTTTTTGGCTATATTGTTAACAAGATTAGTAAACCACGATTCAAAGAAAAATCAAGTAATTCTATGAACATACACTTTTAAATGTAACTTGTTATTATATTACGTTCGGTTCGATCGAAAGCACGATGTTTCATCGACGTGATTAAAACCACGTGCTTCGGGAGACCGACCGTTTTTATAAAATGTAATATATAACGTGAGAATTTTATTGAAACAGAATTGCTGTTGGGTTAATTTGGATTGATTATTTTAACAATTTATTCCTTTTATAAAAGAAATAATTATGATCGATTTATAAACGAATATTAATCAGAGAAGAAAAATTTTTGCTATCATTGTAAAACGGCATGCTGAAACAGAATGACCGAGTTCGTAGAAGGTTGGTTACTCGGACATACTTTGGGAGAAGGTGCTTACGGCGAGTAAGTTCCTATATTTTAGATTTATACAAAATTAACTCCTTACTTTCTAGATTAATAAAATATTTTTGTATTTCAAAATATTTAAAATTACAAACAACTCTTTTTGAAAAGTCTTTTTATTGCATATTGCAAATTTCGTTTATTATTTTCAGAGTAAAAATGGTTATAAATAAAACTACAGGTGTGGCAGTTGCTATGAAAATGATAGATTTGATAAAGCATCCACTTGCTCAAAAATCTGTTCATAAAGAAACTACAATTCATCGTATGCTCTGTAATCCTCACATTATACGGTACTTTGGAAAACGTAGTGAACCCAATATGGAATATATATTTTTAGAATATGCATCAGGCGGAGAACTTTTTGATAAAATTGGTAAGATATTAGACTAATTATGCAAAGACAAAACTTAAAAAATTACGGTATTAATGAGATTTTTGTTTAATTTAAAATAGAACCAGATATTGGTATGCCAGTTTGTCAAGCACAGAGATATTTCAAACAATTAATCTCCGCTGTAGAATATCTTCACAGCAAAGGTATTGCGCACAGAGATTTGAAGCCAGAAAATTTGTTATTAGATGAACATAATAATTTGAAAGTTTCCGATTTTGGTATGGCAACGGTATATCGTTTACATGGTAAAGAACGTTGTTTAGAAAACAAATGTGGAACATTACCATATGTAGCTCCTGAAGTATTATCGGGTTCTTATCATGCAGAACCAGCTGATACATGGTCATGTGGTATAATTCTTGTAGCTTTATTAACTGGAGGTAATGTTTATAGCAACATTTTTTTCAAATTGTAAAATATGTTTGTCTGGTAAATTTGAATGGTAAATTTCAATAAATACTAACATATGAACATGTTTGACTAACTACTGTATAAACAAAAATATTTCATTGTTCAAATGTAATTGTATTACATTATATAAATTGTTGATATGGATGATAATCCCTAATTTATAAAATGCAGACCATAAAATGTGATCTTTAGTGTGGTGGTTTAAATCTAATGTATAACTTACATTTCTTAGTTTTTAAATGGTCCATATCTGAACTATAGAACTGCCTTGGGATCAGTCCTTGGCAGAATGTCCACAATATAAGGCATGGAGAGATGGAAAATACATGTCTATTAAACCATGGCGAAAATTGGATAATTCTTCATTGTGTTTGATAAAAAATATTCTTATGCACTCACCAGAAAACAGATTTACTATAAAGGACATTAAACAACATAGATGGTTCATCAAAAATTTCGAGGAAGGTATGCATCAATTTGCATATATAAGCTATTGTATGTTTTTGTTCAAGTATACATGTAACATCTTCTGCAAAGGTTCAATATGGGTATAACAAAATATAACAAATATTTACTTGGTCAGGTACTGAGTGACTCTGAGTACATATTAAATTACTCAAAGCAGCTTGGTACCTAACTGAGTGGATATTAAACACAACTTCTGATGTATAAAGTAAGTATATGATAATCCAGTTTTTAATTGTTAGGTATTAAATCCAGTTTTTAATTGTTAGGTATTAAATAAATACATTAAATACAGTCAATATCATATTTCAAGATAATCAAAGCTTTTGCCTTTACTTTGGTAATACAGCTCTATGATTTTAATTAAGGATCATAAAGCTAGATTACCAAAGCAAAGAGCACTGGCATTATGCATCCAAATAGAATATTAACTATTTCGGTTGGCATATGCATATATGCATATACATACATGTACATACATATGTATATTTCATACAATATATTGTTATTACTAATTTTTCTTTCTATTTTTATGACAATTTTGAATAATGTGAAACATAAGTTATAAACAAATATAAAACGATAGTCAATAAAATTAAAATACTTCTGTATAATAGTTGGGAGTATAGAAGAACATGTTCAATCTGATGAAACTGATTCGAGGAAAACACAAGATGATGAAAAGTTAGCAAGATTCTGTATATCACAACCGGAATTGCCTGCAATAGAAAATACTAATCCAGTACAAATTAACTCTGAAGAACGACCTGGATTTTCATTCTCGCAACCTGCGCATATAGAAGATTTATTGTTATGCACACAAGTACAAACTAAACCATTTACTCAAGCAAGTCAGGTAGTGATATATTTTAAACTATTAATGGAATTTATATTTCATCTTTCATAATTTAATTTTACATTTACAGAAAACTACTTTCCAACGACTAGTACGACGTATGACAAGATTTTTTGTTAAAACTGAACTGAAATCAACTATGGAACGTTTACTAAATTGTCTAAAGAACGAAAATTATACGTGTCGTATTAATAATGTTGGCACAGTTAGTTATAAAATTATTATTGATTTAAATTGAGAATATTACAGTATCAATTATAAACAACTAATAATTTGCGCGATTATCTTTTTGCAGATTACTGTAATAGCAGTCGATAGAAGAAAGATGCCTTTAGTTTTTAAAGCAAATGCTGTTGAAATAGATGGAAAGACATTAGTTGATTTTCGATTGTCTAAAGGCTGTGGTCTAGAATTTAAACGAACATTCATAAAAGTTAAATCTTTACTAGAGGATATCATATTAAAAAGTCCTATTTTATGACCAATTGTTGCGATTATTGAATGCATGTCTTAATATTGTACACAATTAAATTTTTTTAATAAATGTTTTATACCTTTTCAAAAATATTTTTTTCCCTTTATGTTAGCTTATGTTTTTTAATTTTTATTTTTCTATTCAGTTATTCAATACTAAATGAAACCAAATGAAATACATACATACATATTTTTTACATAAGGATGATAATGTATATTTTTATGAATGTAAATTTTTAGTTTCATCTCGTCAAAAACCGTACATGCCCAGAGAGATATTCTAAATGTTTCTTAACCTCAATTTTTGAGTGTTACTACGATGTTCTTGTTTTTACACTACATTATATTTGTAATTACTAGTTTAATTGTATTTATGTTTTCTAGTTATCTTAATTTTACGTATTTTTTTGATATTCATAAACAATGGTATTTTAATGACATTAATGATTTTCAACTGTACGATTTTATTATTGGTAAGCATTATATAAACATATAGACATATATTTTCTATATATATTTTATAATAAACAATTTAAATATAATCATGGACGTACATGTGAAAATTAATTAAAAGAAAAAAATTAATCTGATAAGGTCAAAAATATCACTTTCTTATTCAGTTGGAGCTGGCACTGCAGGTGCAACTTTAACTGCAAGATTAATTGAAGATGGGTATAAAATATTGTTAGTGGAAGCTGGAGGAGCTGCACCACCTTTTTCAGATATTCCATTGTTAGCTCCTCTTATTCAAAATACTCCATATGACTGGCAATACATTACTGTACCACAACAGAATGCTTGCAAGGGTTTAAAGAATAATGTATAATATATAATTAGTAATTATAATGTTATTAAATAAAACATGCTATTAAAAGTTTTTTACAATTTTTAATAGCAAAGTAAGTGGCCAATGGGTAAAATTTTTGGTGGAACTGGTAGATTAAATTATATGCTGTATGTACGAGGACATCCTTTAGATTATGATTGGTTTCCAAATTTGATTGGTAATTAATAAAGCTTATTATTATTTTTCATTTATTATTGTTACTATAATTTGAAAATATTTTCAGAACCTATTAAAAGAAACGATGACACAATGCATATAAGTGATTTGAAATGGAATACCGGTCTTGCCAATATAATTTTAAAAGGATTGCAGGAATTGAATCAAAATATTGGCAATATTAATGATAATTTAAAAAATGGTAGTTATCAAGCAAGGAATAAAAGATATTTGTGATC
This sequence comes from Lepidotrigona ventralis hoosana, assembly GCA_002806875.1. Taxonomy (NCBI): domain Eukaryota; kingdom Metazoa; phylum Arthropoda; class Insecta; order Hymenoptera; family Apidae; genus Lepidotrigona; species Lepidotrigona ventralis. Next base: position 9,748 of record NIPQ01105190.1, on the reverse strand, counting down.
TGATTGTTTGATTGATTTAGGTTTCATGAAAGCACAATTATTTATGGAAAATGGGAAACGATGGAGCACAGATAAATTATTATATAAATATTTAAAAAATAAGCTGACCATTATTACTCATGCTCATGTCGAGAAAGTACGTTTAAAGTCAAATTTATAATAATTCCAATTTTCATATTGTCAGTATAAATTATTTTAAGGTGTTAATGGAATCAAACAGAGCCATAGGAGTGCAGTTTATTGCATTAAATAAAACATTTAAAGCAGTTGCAAAAAGAGATGTCATTCTCTGTGCTGGTGCAATTGGTACACCAAAAATATTAATGTTGTCTGGTATTGGACCAAAAAAACACTTGGAAGATTTAAAAGTAAAATTTATTTTTTAGATATTAGTTTATTTATATATATATTTTATTATTTTCCGTAGTGATATATATTAATTCATGTTATTTTTAGATAAATGTTATTAAAGATTTACCAGTTGGTCAACATTTAGTAGATCATGTACTTACTGGAATTGATCTAATTATGCTTAATACAAGTATAGGTTTCAGTATGACTAGTACTTTGAATCCTATGTCAGTATTAAATTATTTTCTTTTCGGAAAAGGTAAGATTTATTTAAAATTGAACATTGTCGTCATTTATATACTTTTTATACGTTTTATGTTAGGACCTTGGACATTCACAGGAGTTGAAGTTTTGGGAACATTTCATAGCTCTATACAGAAAAATAGATCAAATACACCAGATTTACAAATAATGGTAATGCCACTTGGGTTATCAAGGGATAATGGTGTTGTTTTAAAAGAAGCTATGGGAATTTCTGATAAGGTATATTACAAATAAATTTACAATTCTAGTAAATTTTAAGTACTATTAATTATTAATGTATTAATCAAGTACCATTGAATTTTATAGGTGTATAACGAATACTTTGCTCCTAATTCATACAAAAACACAATAACTATTGCTCCAGTGTTATTACATCCAAAAAGTGAGGGAGAAATTAAATTAAGAAGTAATAATTCTTTTGAGTCACCTTTAATTGATCCAAAATATTTTTCAAATAAGGACGATATTGCAACTCTTATAGATGGTATACTCAATTAAGATAATATAATGCAATAAAACACACTATATATATATATATATATATATATATATAATCTTTTCTTATTATATATATATATATATATATATATATATATATATATAAATAAAAACACAGATATTAAATTTTTTAGGACTCCAATTTGTAAAGAAACTTATTGAGACAAATGCTATGAAAAGTATTGGTGCATTTATTTATAAAAAGCATTTTCCTGGTTGTGAAAATGAAACATTTGATAGCATAAAATATTGGGAATGTTACATACAACATTTAACGTTAACTTCATACCATCCTGCTGGTACATGTCGAATGGGTGATGTTGTTGATCAAATGTTTAAGTAAGTTATTAAATTTCCTAACTTAATAATTGTTTTCTTAAATTAATAATTGTTTCCTAATTTAATAACTGTTTTCCTAAATTGTCTTATAGGGTTTATGGTACAAAAAATTTATATGTAGTTGATGCATCTGTACTTTCATTTTTACCAAGTGGTAATATCAATGCTGCAATTATAATGATTGCTGAAAAAGCAGCACATATAATTAAACAAAATGCAAAAGTTCATTTAAATTATACCAGATGTTCTAAATCATACAACTATTATTATATGTCTAATCATTAATATGTAATAATATTAGTTAATAATGTATAAAAGAAATAATTTACTCAATGTTAATTTTAATTTAATTTTAAAAGGAAATGAAATAGAATTATTAATTATTATGCATCGTTTTATAACATTAAATATTGATAAATTTAGAAAATCAGATTCAAGATAATAAAAAATTCTTTTATTTTTTATCTATGTTTATATCTAGAGTGGTAATATCTAGAAGAATTGTGATCTCTATGATGACTAGTACTTCTATGTTGATCTCTCTCTCTATGATAAGGATGCATTCGTCTAGATCTTCTATCATCTTTGTCATTGCTAGAAGAAACATAATCCGAATATTTCAGAGGTGCACCACATATCATATTTGAAATAAATGAGTTTCTTCCTAAACGAGGCATATCATTCCCTAATAATATTTCTTGACCTAATATAAGCCATTCATTGGAATTCGCATGATGGATTTGATTTGCATCTTGTGAATTAGTTTGTTGTAATTCTATGTTTCTTCTTGCTCTCATGTTAAGAGTACGATTAAATAGGGATGTACCATCGAACAGCTCTAAAGCATACAATACAGAACTAATATGTTTGTATGTTATGAATCCGTATGACCTTTGCTTGCCATCGCGATCTTTAGGAATAGTAACTCTTTGTATAGGCCCACCCTATAACATATTTTTGTAAAAGATTTTTGAAAATATTCTTGTGAAGGATAAAATTTTAAAATAAACTATGCAACATTATTGGTTCATTCATTTTCGCAGTTGAAAGTACAACTGAAATATATAACCAAATTAATTGCCATTAAATCACGTACAAAGAAGCGCACGTGAAACCAATGTTCAATATAAAATTATCGCAAATGCTTTGGATATATTTTTCCACTTACTAGAATATTAAGTTTAATAAATATATTATTGAGAAATGTTTGTTTACGCAGATACATGAATCTACAAACCTGCAAAAATAATTCATATAGTATTTCTTCCGTAATTCTGGTGCTTAAATTTCCACACCAAATAGTTCTTATATCCTCGTCCATGTTCAAATCCATGAATGTTGTATATTATAAAATTTATATGAGAATGTAAAATGTAATTTCAGCAATAATTAAACGAAGTACATTACATAGAAGGATGAATGCATTCCAATTATAATTCGTACAACTAACACTAGAGAGCATTATTGTCTGAACATACCAACTATACAAAGTTACTACATTGTACACTATTTTATTCATGATGTAGTTTGTTTTGTGGTTATAAAAGCAAAATTGGCGGTATATATGTACCTATTTATGAGAGTGCCTTGTAAAGTAGTGTTTATGTACTATTTTCTTCCAAGCCAGGACAATAAATGATAGAAAATATAGATATCTTTCTATAGATAGAAAAATGTACAATGTAATAGAAATTATACTATTTTGATATTTGTAGTATCCGACTAAGTATAGTAATAATAGAATAATTACGATTAATACGATAAAATTTGTTAAAAAAAAAAAAAATTAAAAGATCCCGATAAAAAATTAAAATGACTACCAGATTAGATAAATGTTCAGAACATGAGATAATAATGATTCTTGATACAGAATCAGATTCTGATAAAGAGCAAAAACCATGTGGTAATATTGTTCCAACTAAAGTACAAAGAAACAGAAATAAGAATCTACAAAATGTAATACAAAACCTGTTAGATACATCTTCAGATACAGAGAACGTGTTCAAAAATTTTAAGTATAAGTTGCCAAGAAATAGTGTTTCTCATAAAGAAAAAGTATCACTTAGAATTAAACTTAGAAGATCTACAGAGCAAAGTTTGTATAAGATTGATACAGACTCCGAGTATGAAAAGACTATCTGTAAATCTCATAGGCGAGTTCAAAGGCAGAGAAAGAAAAGTTATTCAGAGGTAGAAAGTGAAGGTTCCTTTACTGATGATAAAAACAATACTACAAAAAATAAGACGAGCGATGACAACAAACACAAAGAAAATGAGAATGACTTATCAAGGAGAAATAGAAATAGAAAGCCACCTTTAAGATTTTCTCATTACCATTGCGAGATACTACCTAATTTGAATTCTCCATCTTTAAGAGGTAGGAAAAATATCAATTACGATGAAGATAAGTTGTTTATTAATTCTATTGAGTCTAACATGAATACTCAAAACAAAATGTTAAAGCAACAAAGAAAGGAAACTTCAAATAGATCCATTAGAAGACAGAATGTACAAGCTAAGCCTATATGCCCCAAAGTAAAAACTAATAAAAGAAACCGTATTCCATCTATAGAAGATGAGGAAAATGATAGTAGTGCAGATATTAAAATATCAAAGGCAAAGTCGCCGAAAAAATCTAGTAACTCTGAGAATGGGAGTAAACTGAATCATGATCCCATAAGAAATGAGGAAAACAATATTAATTCAGATTCTAAAATATTAAATGCAAAGTTACCGAAGAAATCTAATAGCTCTGAAGGCAGAAATGGAAATAAGTTGGATCATGCCTCAATGAAAGATGAGGAAAATGATACAGATTCTAAAATACCTAACATAAAATTAACCAGAAAATCTAATAAATTTGAAAGTAGCAATAGTAAATTGGATGTTTCAAAAGTACATAAAACGACGAAGAAGCAAGATTCATTGACATCAGTATCTATAAGTAGTACACCTGTCAAATCTAAACAGAAAAGAATAATTTGTGGAAACACACCAACACAGATTGAATCTATTAATAATAATGATAGTAGTAGCGAGGGAGAATGTTTAGCTGATTTATATAAACGTATTAAAATTTCATCAGCGATTCAAAACTCTAACTCTAATAACTCTCCTAACTCTACACCTATTAAAATGAATAAACAAAAGAGTGTAATTTTTAAAGAAACATTAACAAAGTCTGACAAAGTCCAGTCTGACAGTAAGAACAACAATGACGCAGAGGATGAATATTTATGTGACATGTATAAATGTATTAAAATTTCATCTGCAAAGAAAAATATTTTAACCCCTCAAACGAGATGTAATATGCAGAAAAGCATTGAGCTAGATCTAGAAAAAACTCATCTGAGCACTCCGAAATCTCGTCCAAAATACAGTAATTTAACACCGTCATTGGTAAAACGAAATAGTGCTCTAATAAAACCAACTACACCATTACAGGAGGCTAGATCTAAATTACATGTTAGCGTTGTACCAAAATCTTTACCTTGTAGGGAGGAAGAGTTTAATAATATTTTTACGTTTCTTAGAGGAAAATTAGAAGATAAAAGTGGAGGGTATGTTGAAAAAGATTGTCTTTTAAAACATTGCATAACTAAATTAAAGAAATTTGTAGATGCATATACATAAGCGGAGTGCCAGGAACAGGTAAAACTGCAACTGTGAATGAAGCTATTAGGTGTCTGCAAAAGTTGATACTTAAAGGTCAGTTAGATGATTTTAACTATATTGCAATTAATGGGATGAAACTAACCGAACCAAGACAAGCTTATGTGCAAATTTTAAAGCAGCTGGATGGTAAAACAGCTACATGGGAACAAGCGTATCACATATTGGACAAAAGATTTCATAGCGGCATTTCTAAAATGACGTTGCTTCTTGTAGATGAAGTATGATTCTCTTTAAATACTTTACATTATTATCGTTATTTATTTGCTAATATATATATATATCGTTCTTACAGCTTGACCTGTTGTGTACAAAACGTCAAGATGTTGTTTACAATTTATTAAATTGGCCAACAAAATCAGAGGCGCAGTTAGTTGTTATCACTATAGCCAATACTATGGATTTACCTGAAAGGGTTTTCATGGGTCGTATAACATCACGCTTAGGTTTAACACGACTAACTTTTCAACCTTATAATTACAAACAACTACAAGAAATCGTCGTATCTCGACTTAAAGGTTTCGATGGTTTTAGGAATGAAGCTGTACAGCTTGTTGCACGGTATTGCAAGATATATTATAATACTTATATAATACTTATAATATAATATAATACTTATATTATAATATCGTATCTATATTGTTATTGCTTATCAAATATTTTATTTTAGAAAAGTTTCCGCTGTATCTGGAGATGCCAGACGAGCTTTGGATATATGTCGTCGCGCTATGGAAATCACAGAGTTGCGAAACGGCGAAACAATCTCTCTTCAAGATGTGTCGGAGGCTATATCTGAAATGATTGCATCGGCAAAAGTTCAGGCTATAAAACACTGTTCAGAAATGGAAAAAATATTTTTACAAGCGGTGTCTGCAGAAGTCACGCGAACTTCGATCGAAGAAGTATATTTTAAAGATGCGTACAAACAAGTTGAATCGTTGTGTTCATTTGATGGTTCGTTTATTTAACACGAGATATTAGTCAATATTTAAAAAGATTATTATGTTTATTTATTCTTTATTATATTGTTACAGGTATTGAAATCCCCACTATAACGGAAATACTTGCAGTTTGTGGAAGATTAGGTTCTAATAGATTGTTAATATGTGAACATTCGAGGAGCGACATATATCAAAAGATTTTATTGAACGTTTCTACCGATGATATTCACTATGCAACTCAGGAATTAAATTTAAATTTAAAATAGATCATGATTTTTTAAATAAATGAATGTATGAAGCGTGTATGTGTATGTGCGCATGTGCCTTAAAAAATTATCTTAGAAAGTGCCTTAGTACACGAGGTAATTTATCAAACTTTTAATCTTTCATTATCATTGAGTTTTGCAATATAAATTATTTATTATTAAATCGAATTATACGTATAAAACATACTGAGTGATCGGTATCATTATTAACATCATATTATATAAGTATATCGATATATCATAAATACATTTATCGAATTACGTAATTTAGAATCTCATCTGCAAATTTTACGGGCTATTAATAACCAATGAGAGGCATAATCATGGTTAATGAAAATATCGACAAGCAAATTTTAACGTTTCATAGTGAACAGAAATGGTTGGATATTGTTAATTTGAACTGTACTTTGACTAAATTAAATAAAAGCAGATTATTTTGGGTGCTACCGACTATTAATGATTTGCATTGGATGAAAGAAGTAATTGATAAACAGAATGTGGCTGGACTAGTAAGCATAGGATGTGGTTGTGGTTTATTTGAATGGTTATTTGAAGAATATTCCGGTAAGATATTCATAAAGTATATTTATAATTTCTAAATTGTTCAGGAAATTTAATTTTCGTTCTTCATCAATATATATCTTCGAGATAAAATTTTCCATCTTTAATTGGTTTATTTAAGGTTTGAACGTGATCGGTGTAGAATTAGATCGCTCTTGGTGGTGTAGCAAATATTCACCGCCGTTATTTCTAAAAAATATCGTTTTCATTCATGAGAACAACAAAGACAATTCTTTTCTATTGAACAAATATGCCCTTCTATTTTGTTATTTTAACGACGCGGCAGCATTCCGCAATTATGTCGAAAATTATAAAGGGAGTCTTATTTTTGTTATTGGACCAAAATCAAACGAAGATCGGTGGACGGATCCAATGCCATTTGACAAAAAGTTCGATGAATATGGTTGGAAATTAATTGGTAAAAAAGAGATGGAACGTACAAACGACTATATTGCAGTATATAATAAGTGATTGAATCTCATAAAAAAGGACAAAAATTTAAAAGATTTAATTATTTATTAAAAAAAATTAAAAATACGCTGATTTAATTATTTATAAAGAAAAAATTATTTTAAATTAATGATTGGCAATAAATTTTAAAACATGTATATCGTGAAACGTGAAATATCGGCAAGTTAGAAGGTAAGATATTTTCAAAAAAGATCAGAAGCAAGTTTGGCGCATTGCTTTGAAGCTATCTTCGATAAAACGAAATTTGATCGTTCGACTATCGAAATGTCATCGAGTTAGTGTTTCTGACATGATAATAGATCGCAGTCCGACTAGTGCTTTTTGTTTGTCAAGTGTCAACAACATTAATGTCAAACAGTTGTGCGACTGATATTCACAAACGTCAAACGTCTAAAATAGAAAAATATGACTACGAACGAGGATATTAGCACGTTAAAGGACCAAGATGAAAGGAACAAGCTGAAAGTTTACTGCACATTTTGCCCGTCAAAAATGCTTAATGCTGGTGTAGCCCGGCTAGTCAATATCGAGGTGAATTATTTGCTTTTTTTTTCCTTAACACAAAGTGTCAATGATAAACGTTATGATAAACGTTAAATTCTCGTTAAAATCTCGTCAAGAGTAAAATCTCGTCCTTTAGATGCATTTGAATCTTAACCTAACCTAAAAATGTTCGCATCCTTTGTAGTTTCCTTTTTTGGTTAGATTTCTGTTATCGTCTAAACATAAGTTACAATGGAAGGGGGAAATACTTAGTTGCTGAGCTAAGACGCATAATGCAATATTTTAGTTTAATCTACCCTATATCCAACGTAAAGGAGAGGGTGAAGCCGATCAACAGGAACTAATAACTGATTACTGGTTGGTGGAGGACATGTATACATTTGAAAACATTGGTGTTTCACACACAGTAGACAACGTAAAGTATCTAGCGTGCGCGGATTGCGAAAGGGGTCCAGTGGGTTGGCACGATTTATCTACAAGGAAATCATACATTGCATTAAGTAGAGTTAAGCACGAATGATGTATAATAAATAAATTTGTTTTCTAATTTTATATAAAAGGTGGCCTAATTTCTTTTTATCTCGAAGGATTTGTTACGAAACAGAAAGAAGAAAAAATAGAGAGAGATGTTCAGCTTTCGAAGTCTGTTAACAAGATAGAATGAAGAGAAATTGAGAAGCTCGAAGGTAGCCAGCTTTCAAAAAAGAACGACGTTGCTATTTAAGTTGATAATTTAATACTTAATCACGTACGTTACAAACACAGCCGATAAATCAGATAATCAATCGTCGTTACGATATAATAATTCATAAGTTTACGCTTACGATTAAAAACGACTTTAATAATGCACGTATCAAGCGTGCATTCGCATGATTTTATCGTAATAATGCATTGATGTTTTATATCATTGCGGTCGCCTGATCGCAAAAATGATTATTCATTGTGCATATTGGCATAATTATTTTACGTAATGCGTTGGTAATGCGTGAATAANGGTTTTTGTGTACGTATATGCATTTAAATTAACCCCCCATCCAAAAAAAAAAAAAAAAAATAATCACGGTAACTTGAATTTTACGTGTTTGATATATTTAAGAAAATGTAAATAGGAAACGAACACTTTCGTTCATTTTTCACTGCACATTGTACATTCTTTTCGAAGAAGGAAATACGCTTGAAAATACGAACTATTTTCACAATTGATTGATCAACTTTTTCTTTTTTCCCTTGATTTTCGTGTCATTGTCAACGAAAAGAAAACATTGTTACGTGTTTGTAAAGCCTTTTGAAAAGAGTCAATTACAATTGTTCATTTGTATATTCATCATCATTTATATTCTCCTCCCCTGTCGCATTATATTTGTGTGAAACGTTTGCAAAAATAGTCGTGCATTCATCCCGCCTTGCAAATAANTTTTTTTTTTTTTTTTTTTTTTTTTCTTTTTTATTTCTCGTCTACCTCTTGCTCCGTTCTGCGTTCTTATTATCGCGCGCGAGTTTTCTTTTATGTTAAACGTGCATAATACGTAATCGTGAGCGAGCAATCAATTTAATCGGTAACTGTTAATAACGATCGCAACGGTGAACATCAATTATCATATATAATCACGCGACGATATGGCAACAATGATAAATTTCTCGGCACGATGGATAAAATAGCGACGAATAACGATAAACCTAACGGATGTAAAGACATTCATAGAATAGTTGAGCTCGTAGTAAATAATAACATATCGATAAATAGTAACGGTGAAAAGTATTGGATTCAACGATGCGGTTATTAAGTCCTACCCTAAAAAGAGAATTTTTTCTTTCTTTCGAAAACTGTATGTATATATATATATATATATATATATATATATATATATATATATATAATAT